>JASCZW010007460.1:0-66038 GCA_034211315.2 Aedes japonicus | reverse complement strand
CCAAACGCTTCCATATAGAGTTAAATAATCGTGAAATTTGTATCTTATCGATGGGACCATAGATGCTAGTAAGACTAGTTTATGCTCCTATTGCCTGTGGGTGTAGCAGTGAGTCTTAGCCACGTTATCCCGGATTGGTCGTTAACGTGCGGCAAATCAAGCGAGCCAGTGGCAGAACTTTTTAAAACTGGTTGCAGAGCAATCGAATTCACCAATTGCCATATTCGCCCAAGAAACACATATCTGTAACAATTGCTTACAGCAACTTTGTCGGGATTAAAGGCACATTGATATTACTTAAACTACTTTGAAACAAGTGTAATACTGAGGGATCGTATTGATGGCTTCTGTAGATTGACTTTGTATCACGAACAAATTTACGGAAAGGGTAAGTGTTTTCGTTCTAATGAAAACTTCTGTATTTATCAATGGGATAGAATTTGAAACAAAAAAGTGCATTGACCCAAAATTTTATATTTTTCTAGTGTTAAAATTAATTATTTGCAACTATTTTAAGAAATCTAGTCGCAAACAATCCTATTTAATACGGTTCTACGGCAGATTTCCCTTCGTGCCCTTAGCCACAGACTCTTATACAATTTTGAATATTATATTTTTTTATTACATATTTATGAAATTCATGCTTGTGTCTGAATCCTATACTTTAATCATATGAATATCGAAAGTTTAATCCACAGAGTATTCGAGTTACGAGGTAGAACACTTGCTTTTGGCTTTTGGGTGATCAACGTTAATATAGTGACATTCGGTTATTATGATGACCTTGGGACACGGACGAAACGTTTAACTTTTTTTTTTTTTTTATTATCGAGATTTTCAGCCCTGGGCTGGTTCATCTCCTGCTCGTAGTCACTCAAATACCTTTGGGTATTTTCGTAACTTGTCCGGGGTGAGATTCGAATTCGTGAATTAGGCGTTAAAAGTATGGATGTTAACCACTACGTCGGAGTCGCCTCGAAACGTTTAACTGTTTAACTGTTCAACCTTCCTATTTCAACTAATTTTATGTTTTCCTACACATATCACACTAAGAACTCGATTGCTTAGAACACGACACTGTAGAAGTATGCACATTGTAGACGAAATACGCGTAACTGTCAAGATAAGCATAGGTAGTTGGAATCAAATGGAAAATACTAATTTTTCTTTTCATCATTGCTAGTCACAGATATTCCACTAAACAGCTCTCTCTAAGGGCCTGTTCATAAACCACGTAGACTCATTTTTGAACATCTCAACCCCCCCCTACGTAGACTTTCCACCATACAATTTTTTAATTTTTGTATGGAGCGTACTCTTTTGCCAAACCCCCTCTCCCCAGAAAAGTCTACGTGGTTTATGAATAGCCCCTAAGATTCAAACCTGTGACACCATCTCTCAGGTTATTGCTACTTGATATCTTGAGGGAAGGCATCCCAAGCAGCACATCACGAGCATAATTTGTTGCAGCAACTTGAATATGACTAACAAAGGCACATTTATGTTTTCTCAACTAAATGGCAACATGTGTGTGCTACAAGGTATGTTTTTAATATTCTTGACCATGACGGTAGACTCATTTTTGAAAATCTCAGGCCCCCCTCCCCCTCGTAGACTTTTCTCCATACATCTTTTGAAATTTTGTATAGATCGTAGACTTTGGGCAAACCTCCCCTCTCCTCCCAGTAAAGTCTACGTGGTTTATGAATTGCCCCTAAACACTACCCCATTTACTCAACCGTTCCTTGGTTTGCGTCGCACTATATTTGGTAGATTTAGTCACCCGTCGAATGGATCGATTTATAAATCAAATGGGGACAAACCACATACTTCTATGGCATATCGGTTTGTCATTCAAAAAAGTGTTCTATTTCATGATTCAAATGTTCGCAAAACCGCCTATCTCACCTCTGATTGTTATCTTCGTGATGCTGGTCTACACAAGGTACAAAGTAGCAAAATTCGTTTTCCCTATTTGTAGCAATCTCAACCGTTGCGTAGTAGGAATACACGTACAAATCCGTCAGAGTATTTGTATGTTTGTTCAACATGTCCGATGTTTCGTATGAACAATGGAAGATCGTCCTGTGTCCCCTATCTATACGTTCGGTATTGACGTTCTGCTCTTGGATCGCTACTAATGCTAATACTGTACGCATTTTCTCTAAGCGTGGTATTCTCGTCATTATTCTGTTAATTTTACCTGGTTCTGGATTCAAGAACGTAGGTTCCACCACAACACCAAGTGCTCGCAGTACCTCCCTTGTCTTTGCGTTTTTTCCCGTCGATAACTATCGGTTTATCAACGTCAGAATGATGCGCAAAGTACGGGAAAGAAGTTTAACAGACCTTAGGGTCTTGTAGAGCCCAAAGTAAAGCTTGAGTCATTTAGAATCTGGACGCAAAAAAACGTGTCTATCTAGGAACCATGTTAATAAAATATAAATGTTGAGTACTTAAAATGCATGTGATTTAAAGGAAAAATAGCGTAGAAATGATTCCCATTTGTTTTTGATGAAATCTCGAACTTTTCTGCGAATACCACTCATCATATTTTGGACACTTTGTTGGTATTGCTAAGCGGCCATTTTGTTCCACCGACTCTTAATGTCTGTTATCCAATATTTCCCAACTGGGCGGAATTGAGGGCAGTTGGGTGGATGATATCCTTGATTGATATCCTTTTCAAAGAAATTTACCCCGTTGTCTGGATAGTAGTACTTCTCCGCTGTAGTAGAAGTTTGGGTCCTCTCTTAGCTCAATCGGTAAAGGCACAGCTACAAAGCAACACCATGCCGGAGGTGACTGGTTTCGATTCCCGGTCTCGTTATCGAGAATTTCTCGACTCTCTCGCCAAATGGTATGGTTATACTTGCCACACAATCATACTAATGAAAAAATGCTACATGGCATCGAAAGCTCTCAATCAATAACCGTGGAAGTTCGTTTAGAACACTAGTTGAGAGCAAGCAATAAGCGAATTGCGAAAGCAGTAAACTTGAAATTCTAAAAGAGGAAGAAGTAGAAGCTTGCCAAATCAGGCAAAAACTTTACAGGTCCATTATCAGCTTTAATGTACGGAAGAAAAAGTTTTATTCAGACATTCCTGCTTGAACAATTTGGAATCCATAGTCTGTGTAAAGACGCCCTTAACTGAATTTATCACACTACTACTTTTCAAAAACGGTATCCGGCCTCAAAAGCTCTGTATTCGTTACTATGGAGGTGTGTTTAGATAACATAGTTGGGAGTGATAAGACTGTTATCCTCAAGAGGACGACCCTTGAAGGTAATTGAGGATAATGAATCCGGCAAACTCATCGATAGGTAAATAATATTGAATAATTTACCTTTGGATGACGTTCTTGCTTATATATGTAGAGTAGAATAAGAATGTAAATAAATCAAGATAAGATAGATCCCCAACGAACACACGATCGCATATGACGGGATATAATTACAAAGTGAAAGCGACATGCGTACTGTTTGCATAGAGCTAAATGGACACATGTTCGTATATCGCCTTCACTTTGCGTTCTCAAAATACCACACCCAATGGCCTGAATCACTCCTGAGAACGACCATGACCTGTTTCGTTGGTGGCAAGCTATGGACTTCCAAGGAGAAATAGCCACATCCTTAGAAGGCAGCCGAAAAACAAATTCCCAAACCCGTGCATCGCAAAAACATAAGATCAAAGTTGAAGGTGAGAATAGAAGCTGTTACTGTAGGTGCACAATGATTCTTTGTTGGGGTGAAGCCGTTATTACCAGTAAAAGTAGAGGAACATCAACCATGCCAAAAATACCGTACACTGAAAATTTATTTTCGTAAAGTAGCTTTCACGCGTTTCGTAAACATGGATTTTGTACAAAGAACAAATGTCTCGTATATTGTATGAAACATTCATAATGCTTTTTATCTGGTGAAATGCTATCATTACACCTTTTTGTAATATGCACGAAATGAACTTCGTGATGACCAGCCAATCGTTGTTTATCTTTTATACCGTACTCATGCTTGATGGTGTTCCTACTGATATGGGCGGGAATAATTTATCTAACCCAAAATAAAAATTAAAGCGCTGTCGAGAGTTAAGACTTCATGCTCATTAATCAAACATGTTCTCACGAGTCAGCGTGGCCTAGTGAAATCCACCACGGGTTTAGAATCAGTACTTTCCAAATACTCAGGTTCGAAGCCCATGTCAAAAACATTTAAAAAGGAACGCCGGACAACTCCACGTGGTTGCGCTTTTTTGTCAATTACATTTTGAGTCGATAAAGTAGATCTGTCAGTCCTTCATGCAACCACCAGAGAGACGTTTCTTTTTAATGTGTGACAAAATATTCGTAGCTCTTTGTATTGTTTCCGTACAATGTACGAATGTTCTTTCTGTGTCAACAAAAGCTTCGTGCTTTTGACAGTTGTGCGTGCTATTAATACACGAATGTATCTTCATAAAACGAACAAATCAGTTTCGTTGCAGAAAACAACGAATGGATTTGTGAGTATTACTTCCGATTTTGTAATATAAACTAAAATTAACTTTCAGTGTATAATTAACAATATTGTTCGAACTACTAATGTACAGGCGTGCACATAATCTACGTAACATAGCCTATCATAATTCGTATGAATTCCTTTCTTTTATTTTCATTCGTTCTAAAAGACTTTTACGGTGCATCGTTCTCGGTGCACTGTCGTGCCACTAGAATTGCTTTTGTAGTGCAGTCGCCATAATTGAACACACTGCTCTGAGTTTCGATTCTTTGTTGCTACTCGGAGGCGGAAGAAACAATAAATAAAAATTTGTATTCCAGCGACCTTCACCTAAACAGAACATGACGTTTTTTTTTTTGTCGAATAGAGGAAACTTTGTTTAAACTGAATGGATCTCCAGTTTAATTACAGTATTCGGTTTTGATGTCTTGTCAAATTTGTTTGATATAAAGCAAATTATAGTTGATAATTGGTATAAATGTGACCAACCAACCAGTCACGTGCATGTACAATTTGACGTCATTTACAATTGAGATTCTGAATTCGTGGCATTCTAATCTGGCGAGTTCATTAGCATTTTATGGGTTGTCACATTTTTCCTAACCAACGGAAAAAAAACCTGACCTGAGACTAATTTTATCGTAACAAACCAGCAGCAGCAAGTCTCTGAAAACTATCATAGTGAATTTACTGTTTTCACACCAACATTTAAATTTTCGATTAAATGTTAAGTGTTAAAAGTGTCTGTTAGCTGAATTTTCAAAAGATCCATTCAACAGGTTCGCCATTTTAGTTAACAGTGACGATAATGTTAAAAGAGACAATTTTAGTGGGGACACCATGTTTGAGCAACAGCTCAGAATAGTACTGGTGGAGATATTTACAACTTTTTACTCTATGGTTAAGGTGAAGGTCACTTTGCCACCTCAAATTTTCAAAAGCTCAAATCTAAGCAACTACAATGATTTTACATGCCAATTTTGAATGATTTGTATGTATGTAAAATTCTGTCTAAGTTTAAAATGGGGAAATTTTGTAGTTTTTTAGGTATGTGTAAATGATGACCATGATTGCGACCGTTTTGTATTCTAGCCATGTTCACCTTGATAGCCTTTTTACACTGTTGCTCGCCAAAATTAATTGTTGACTTAAGTTTGAATTTTAGTTGTTTAAAAGTTGCCATTCTGTTGGATGCTGATGCTGATGTCATCAAACTCATATCGATGTTCGTTTTCAACAGCGCTAGTGAGCCAGTATTTAAATCAATAGCTTAAATAGTCTTACGTCTCTCCAGTTAAATTTACAAAATTACCACCGCGTACTTTTTATTTTTACTTTGGATGATCAAACGACCGGCAATAGTTGGTGCCGCCAAAGGCCAAACTCCAAAAAAGGCAATTTCAAGGAACTTGGAGGAAGAATTGAAAGGGGTGGTAGTAATTGTTTAAGTTAATACAGGCCAAGAGTGTGATTTATAGCAAGCCAAAACCCCAAACCTATTTTTTCCCATTCTCGAGAAGAAAAGTTAAAAATGAGTAAGAAACATTGAAATCTCGATGAAAATTAAACAACTCATATGTTCCTCAACAACATATTAAAACGTATTATTGCGTTGCGAACAGTAGCAACTATGCCACATACGGTTTATTAGAAGGCATTCTTAATAAAAAAAATACAGACTCGGCCATTTCTTAAAATGTTTTTATGAGACTTCCATCTATCATTTGTCTACCTCTGCTCTACAATGGCTATCTGAAGAAAAATGTTTACAGTTAAACCATAGACTAAATCTAATGCCAGTAGGTCCCGAACAAATACGGTTTTTGACGTAGACTACGTCTTACGGCAAGGGTAGGGTGTCAAATGAAAATCTAAAATTTTGCGACCGTCACGAAAAACCGTACGTTTTGCACGCGAATAACTCAAATAATCTACGATAGATTTACATGATTTCTTCTTCAATCGGTCGGAAATTTTACCGCGCTCCAAATCAATTGTCAAACATTATTCTCAAACAATAGTAAACTATTGAAAATAACGCAAATATAAGATGATGTCTTATAATGTCATTTCGCAGAGTAAATTTACCAAATTTCCTACCACAGATTTCAAATCGAAGCAAGGAACGTCTTGCTTCATCTTCTTCTTCTTTGTATTAGAGAGAGACTTTAACCAATCATGTTACTCTTCTCTCCATGTACGTCTCACATGCAGCTGAGAACGGCATGAAACGAACACTAAGGAAAATTTTTCCTCAGTCATTTAGCAGCATTGAAGCTGTGCGGAGGGAGCGCAGGGAGCTGGTCGCTGGGAGCCGGTCGCTGGGAGCTGGTCGCTGGGAGCTGGTCGCAGGGAGCTGCTTCAAGGCTCCACCAAACAGCAGCCTTTTCGAAGTCGCGGCGAAACAATCGCCACGATGAGGTAATATGGCGGCATGCACAAAACCGACGCGATTGTGCGCTCTCACAATTCGCCATTTTGCCTCATCGCGACGATCGCTGTTTGGGAGAGCCTTGCTACTTACCACCAGCTGCTACGTGACCACCAGCGATGCGTATTTTAATCGCGTTGGTTTGTGCGCTCCCATAAGCCGCCATGTAATCTCACAGCGGCGATTTTTCCACCGCGATTTCGCTGCCACGGTGGCTAAAAATTGCTGCAGTTTGGTGGAGCCTTCATTTGTACGGCAGCGGAGCTGGTGCAGAGGCAGCTGGTGGTCACGTAGCAGCTGGTGGGTGTAAGTAGCAAGGCTCTCCCAAGCAGCGATCGTCGCGATGAGGCAAAATGGCGAATTATGAGGGCGCACAATCGCGTCGGTTTTGTGCATGCCGCCATATTACCTCATCGTGGCGATTGTTTCGCCGCGACTTCGAAAACGCTGCTGTTTGGGGGAAAGCGTCCTTGGGGGCGCGCAGCAGTTAGCAGTAGGTGGAAATAATCTGTCCTTTTGAGGACAATAAATTCAAATAAAAGAGTTGTTTATTCAAGAATGAACTAATCTTAAATTAAGTTCGGTGCCGTCGGTAAAAATTTCACCCAGCTGGTTGGCGCTATCCATTAATTGATAATCTGTCCTTTTGAGGACAACCAATTGAATCAAAAGAGTTGTTTATAAAAGAATTAAAAAATTAATATGGTGCCAATTCGTTCGCCGCAACTGCAAAAACGCCTGCATGGAGGGCGAGCTGTCGGGAAAATTTTGGCTGGTTGGCGCAACCCGCGATGAATCAATAAATCAATAAATGCTACCAGATACAAATCCATCTTTGCTACTGTCAATTTAATATTCTCAGCTTGAGAGTTAGTTTGATTGGGATTTACGTTTCAAATTGTCGATTGGCAGCCAGTGGTATTAGCAAAACTTGTTTTCCCTTCGTCGCATACCTTAAACCACATAAATTCCTTATCACGGACACAATTTTCGATGTTGAACATGATATTCCGAACCAAAATTCTCTGTAAATTCCAATTAGAAGTGTGTTATAAACAGTTGTTCTGTTGTGTTAACAATTCGCGTTGGATAGAGTCCTACCTCTAGGAAGAAAAACGTTTTGAGAAACATAGTGAAAGTGAGAATGCCTAACCGATTTGATCCAAAACGCTTGCGCAGATTCAGGAAATCCTCCGAAACGACCATGCACCGATGCCGAGCGAGCTCGTAGTTATCGGGCGAAATTGAAAGCAGCAAGAGGTAATGCGTTGCCAATAACTAGTTGGGACGCTTTAGAAGGTTCGACTTTACAAATTGCATGTCATCATTGGGCTCCCTGTCTTAATAAATTTTAACATAGTATTAATTGTATTCTGGTGATGACATGCGCAGCATGCTTTTACTGCCTATGAACCTTCACATGATATCGATACAACTAATGCGCTGAATATGTTTTAATGTGTGATTAGTTTATCAGGTGTTTATTTTATATTCATAAGAATTTATCATATATTAACCATTATTTTCTCCCATACCCATTGCAAAGAATATTGATCTATATATATAAAAATGGATTTCTGTCTGTCTGTCTGACCCTAATAGACTCGAAAACTACAAAACCGATCGGCGTGAAATTTTGTATGCAGGGGTTTTTGAGGCCGAGGAAGGTTCTTATGATGGTTTGAGACCCCTCCCTTCACTGGAAAGGGGGGCTCCCATACAAATGGAACACTCATTTCTACATAACTCAAGAACTAATCAAGCAACAGAAACCAAATTTAGCATGTGTGAGTTTTTGAAGGCAAGAAAGGTTTCTATGTTGGTTTAAAACCCCTCCCCATTCTTAAGGGGGGGTGGGGGCTCCGATACAAATGAAATACAATATTCTGCATGCCTCGAGAACTAATCAAGCAAATGGAACCAAATTTAGTATGCAGTGGTTTTTTAAGACAAAAAATGGCTCTATGTTGATTTGAGACCCCTCCCTTTTCTGAAAGGGGGGGGGGATCCCATCAAAATAAAACGCAAAGCCTTGCATAACTCGAGAACTAATCAGCGAAATGGAATCAAATTTGGCATGTGGATGTTTTTGAAGGATAGAAAAGTTTCTACGGTGATTTGAGACTTTTCCGCCATATGAGGATGGAGGGGGGGGGGCTTTCAAACAAATGGCACACAAATTTCTGCATAACTCGAGAACTAATAAAGCAAATGGAACCAAATTTGGCATGTGAAAGTTTCTGTAGAAGATAAATGTTTCTATGGTGGTTTGGACTCCTTCGCTTTCTGGAAGGGAGGAGGAGAGGCTTCAATACAAATGAAACACAAATTTCTCCATTACTCGGGAATTAATCAAGCAAATGGAACTAAATTTGGCATGGACGAGCTTTTGGCATTAACTGTTTTTATGGTGATTCAAAGCCCCTCCTCCCTCTAAAAAGGGGGGCTCTTATACAATTGAAACACGAATTTCAACCAAACATGAGAACTATGCCTACTGCTTTGCAAATTTGTATTCAGTGGTTTTTGAGTCCGGGAAAGCATCTTATGGTAGTTCGATACCCCTCCCGCCTCTAGCTAGGGGGGATCCCATGGAAATGAAAAACAAATTTCTGCATAGCTCGAGAACTAATCAAGCAAATGGAACCAAAATTGGTATGGGTGAGTTTTTGAAGAAATGTTTTTATAGTGGTTTGAAGCCCCTCCTCCCCTGAAAAAAGCGCCCCATAAAAATGAAACACGAATTTAAGCCAAACATGAGAATGATCCCTACTGCTATGCTAATTTGTATGTGGGAGTATTTAGGTCCGAAAGAGCATCTTATGATAGTTCAAGACCCCTCCCACCTCTAGAAAGGGGGGCCCCCATGCAAATGAAACAAAATTTGTCATGGACGAGGTTTTTGAAGGCAAGAAATGTTTTTATGGGAATTTGAGACCTCTCTCACTCTGGAAAGGGCGGCTCCCATACATTCGAAAAGAAACTTAAACCAAACATGAGAACTATCCCTTCCGCTATGCAAATTTGTATGCAGGGGTTTTTGGGTCCGGAAGGAATCTTATGATAGTTCGACACCTCTCCCGCCTTTAGAAAGGGGGGCTCTATCCAATTAAAAACTATTAACACTATTAAAACTACAGACATTCTGCATTACTCAAGAACTAATCAAACAAACCGAACCAAATGTGTCATGTGGAGGTTTTTGTAGGCAAGAAATGTTTCTACTGGTGGTTTGAGACCCCTCCTCTTTGGAAGAAGGAGCTCTCATACAAATGAAATACGAATTTGAGACAAACATGAGAATTATCCCAACAGGTATGACTATTTTGATGCAGGGATTTTTGGAGTCGGGGAAGGTTCTTATGATGGTTCGAGACCCTCCCGCATCTGAAAGGGGTGCTCCCACACCAATGAAACACAAATGTCTGCTTAACTCGAGAGCTAATCAAGCAAATGGAACCAAATTTGGGATGTGGGGATCTTCGGAACCAAGAAATGTTTCTATGGAGGTTTGAGACTCCTCCCTCTCTGGAAGGGGTGGGCTCTCATGAAAATTAAACACAAATGTCAACCAAACATGAGAATCATACCTACTGTTATGAAAACCTCAATGTAGGGGTTATTGAGGCCGGAGAAGGTTCTTATGATGGTTCGAAGCTCCTTCCCCGCCTGGAAGGGGAGGACTTCCATATAAATTGGAACACAAATTTCTGCAAAGCTCGAGTTCTTGGAATTTGAGTTCATCAAATGGAACCAACTTTGGCATGTGGGGGTTTTTGGGCAGGATTTTTTTCTTAGGTGGTTCGAGACGCCTTTTTTCTGGAGAGGGGAAAAAGGGCTCTGAAACCATTGAAACAGACATCTGAACAAAAATGATAATTATCCATACAACTAAAACACAAAATGTGTATTTTTCGGGTAAGAAGCATATTCTGACATAAGTTTGAACCCTTTTTAGTCAAGAGTTGGTTGAGTTACTCTCACTGCTATATTATGCACAATAAATTAATCTTAGGTTATGCAAGAGAAAATGACGTACAAACTGACAGGATACGGCTTCGTTTGTCTTGGAAATGTAAAACCGGTAGAAACAACCGGTCCAAGGGTTGAATTAATAACACAAACCTTTTTTTTGCATAAATGACACACACAAGCAAACGAAAATATTTTAACCAGATTCATTTAGAACCATAAACGCGCCAGTTTAAGTAGTTTTTCATTCATTTAGTTGCATACGTTGCAAGGCTCGCACCGGGTTCAGCTAGTATTTTATAAAATTCACTCTATTTCTTCTGCGATATCTAAGATGTTCATATATATTTCGTTTTCCTTAGCGTTTTAGCCATATTGAATTCTCTATTTTACCTGATATTCACATAGAAACATGAATAATAATTTCACAAGCAAACCATAGACCATATTTTTGGTACGCATTTCACGTTATATTCCCAACTATGGCCTAATGTATTCATCACATAGTAAAATGTAGAATATAAAAGTTTTCAATGGAAAAGTAAAAGTGAGCGGTTGTGTATTTTTCGAAGGGCTTATTCATACCAACACCTATATAACTAAATGAATATAGTGGGAATTTTAATGTTTTGAAATGGAATGGCCGATTGATCATATGAGAAAGTCATTAAGTTTTTATAAAGAAGCTTTATATTTCGTATAGTACACCGAATATAGCTGAATGCCCAATGCGATAATATAAATAAATGCCCGGAGCAATGAAATAAATAAACTTTACTAAAATTCGTTCGAACAAGTATCCTTAATGATATCCATATCCATCGAAAGTTTTCGACTCAATAATGTTTGTTGGTGACTTTTCATGGTCCAGTACAGCAAACGCCTTGTTAAGCATGTCTTAGCAAAGGTATAACTAGTTGAATATCGTTTCTAGCTAAATTATTGTGTGAGTTATAGTTAAAACTGTAATCGTACGCTACATAATCGACTGAGTCAAAGGACATGTACTCTATATACTTGTATATAACCTTATAACAACTGCAAGATAATTTTTGTTATTTTCTGTTTGATAAAACTTTCTGAACTTTGAACATTTTTAGAGACACTTACACATCTGAAAATGTTGCAATTGATTATAGTGTTTTCATAGCAATCAATAAACCTGTCGGATATCTTCTGATAGCGAATTTTATCGTAATTTGAATTATAGAGTATTTCAATATTTATTATTACCCTTGAAATCCAGATTTTATAATATTGCATAAATTGCAAATTTTTGATTCTTTGAAGTTGAATTATGCAAAGGCATACTACAGCTCAGATTGTATACAAATGATCCGAATGGTATGGCATTTAAATGGTGAATGTTGAAAAGGAGATAAGGTATTAGTCAAACTATATGTTTGTATGTGCGTATTATAGAATTTCCTCCGCTGCCTGTCGTTACTGAAATCCCCCAAACGATGCAAAACATTGTTGATGGTTCCGGCGATGGTGAGAATTCCGAGATGCAGGCCATTAAGGCACAGTATGACATACGAATAAACATTTAGTAATGTCAAGCGGTTATGATTATAAGAATGACTAAAACTATCATTGATTTAATAATTTTATTTTCCCTAAAAGATCCTCAACTATCTTCTAGTCCTTAAATATAGTCCATCGTAAAACGTGCAACCACAGAGAACAGACATCCAAACTAGAATATATATCTCAAAAAAACTTGTGTAAGGATTCAAATTAAAATACGTTCAAACACTATTGCCATCTCTCGGGCTGTGGCCACTTGCGATTTTTAATCGAACATGGGTAAGATTCAAGTTGTTGAAAAGAAGCCCTAGACCAGCTTGCCCATTTCAAAAAGAGGTGGAAAAAAGGAAAACACAATTCCTCCTGGTTTCCATAGTACTAACTAACTAACTACTAACCCAGGACTTTCCATCTCTCCCGGGGACATCCAAAACCCCTGAAGCCCCAATTTTAAGAACAGAAGCCCCCTCCTCTAGTGGGCTGTTCTCATTTGATGACATTGCCGAAGGTATCTTTAAGTACCTCGAAATTTCTGACCCTCTCAAAAGCATTGTTATGGCAATGCTTCCCACTGTGAAGACCTTTTTGAAGCAATTGACAATTAAGTGGCCCATCCTTGCAGCTATCATTTCCTTCGATGGATAATTTTCCAAATGAGGTCGGGGATTTGATCACTGTTCTACAGTGGAATTGTCGAAGTTTGATTCCTAAATTGGAATCTTTTAAATTTTTAGCTCACACTACCGGTTGTGATGCATTCGCTCTTTGTGAAACATGGCTCTCTTCCGAAATCAATCTTCCGATTCATGATTTCAATATTATTCGTCTTGATCGTGAGGATTCACGTGGAGGGGGAGTACTTTTGGGGATCAAAAAGTGCTACTCCTTCTATAGAGTGAATTTTCCTCCAGGTATTGAAGTTCTCGCATTCCAGGTATTGAAGTTCTCGCATGTCAGGCTGTTATTAAAAATAAAAGCCTTTGCATTGCTTCCGTTTATATTCCTCCAAGAGCCTCCATCAACCGAAAACAACTCTCTGATGTTTGTTCGGTTCTTCCTGCTCCGCGGTTGGTCATGGGAGATTTTAACTCTCACGGTACAGGCTGGGGAGAACTGTACGATGACAACCGGTCTTCCCTGATATATGACCTCTGTGACAACTTCAATATGACAGTACTTAACAATGGAGAAGTAACACGTTTGGCTGGTACATCCTCAGTTGGCAGTAGATTAGACCTCACACTTTGTTCGAATTCATTATCGTTGGATTGCACATGGAATGTGATTCAAGATCCCCACGGTAGTGATCATTTGCCCATAAAAATTTCGGTTGCCACCGGGTTCAATCCGTCGAAATCTGTTAACGTCACGTATGATCTTACTCGTCACATCGATTGGACAAAGTTTAGGACAGCAGTAGATGAAGCCGTAACGACGGTAGAAAGGCTTTCACCGCTGGAAGAGTATAACTTCTTCTCCAACCTGATCTTAGACAGCGCGCTTCAAGCTCAAACTCGACCAGTTCCAGGGACGTCATCTCGCAGGAAACCTCCTTCTCCATGGTGGGATCAGCAATGCACCGAGGTTTACCGTAAAAAGTCCGACGCGTTTAAAGTTTTCCGTAAACGTGGAACACCTGAGCACTTCGAAGTATACACGGCTCTCGAACGCGAACTTAAGAGCCTCATCAAGGCCACGAAACGCGGTTACTGGCGAACATTCGTGAACGGGCTATCGCGCGAAACGTCGATGAGTACTCTTTGGAACACGGCGCGAAGGTTGCGTAACCGAACTACGAACAACGAGAGCGAAGAGTACTCGGACCAATGGATCCTCAAATTTGCGCGAAAAGTGTGTCCAGATTCGGTGCCGGCACGGATGATTCCTCGCGAAAACACGTATTCGATAGATGAGATTAGCCAACCCTTTTCAATGGTAGAACTCTCTCTCGCACTCCTTTCGTGTGGCAATACGGCTCCAGGAGCTGACAGGATCAAGTTCAACTTGCTCAAGAACCTCCCAGACGTCGCGAAGAGGCGCATGTTGAACTTGTTTAATCAGTGTCTGGAACTCAACATTGTACCGGATGATTGGAGACGGGTGAGAGTTATTGCCATTCAAAAACCTGGTAAACCCGCGTCCGACCACAACTCCTATCGACCCATCGCGATGTTATCTTGTATTCGAAAGTTGTTGGAGAAAATGATCCTTTTCCGTCTGGACAAATGGGTTGAGACGAACAACCTGCTTTCAGATACTCAATATGGTTTCCGTAGGGGTAAGGGAACGAACGACTGTCTCGCGTTGCTTTCCACGGATATTCAGTTAGCTTTTGCTAAAAAAGAGCAAATGGCTTCTGTATTCTTGGACATAAAGGGGGCTTTTGATTCAGTATCTGTTGAAGTTCTTTCAGATAAACTCCACGCTTGTGGCTTTTCACCATTAATGAATAATTTTTTGTACAATTTGCTGTCAGAGAAACATATGAGCTTCTCTCATGGAACCTCTACAGCTTCACGATTTAGCTACATGGGTCTCCCCAGGGATCATCGTTTAAGCCCCTTTTGTATAATTTTTATGTCAAAGACATTGACGGTTGTCTAAGTGACAACTGTACGTTGAGACAACTTGCAGATGACGGCGTAGTGTCTGTCACGGGACCCAATGGGGTCGATCTGCAAGGACCCTTACAGGATACCTTGGACAATTTGTCTACTTGGGCTCTAGAGCTAGGTATCGAATTCTCTACGGAGAAAACTGAGTTGGTAGTTTTTTCTAGGAAGCATAACCCAGCACAACCGAAGCTTCAAATTTGGGGTAAGCCGATAGCTCATTCTATGTCATTTAAATATCTTGGGGTCTGGTTCGATTCTAAGTGCACCTGGAGATCCCATATTGAGTATGTGAAGCGAAAGTGCCAGCCAAGGATCAATTTTCTCTGCACAATTACCGGGACCTGGTGGGAGCTCATCCACAAGATCTTCTAACGTTGTACCGGACAACGATTTTGTCGATTATGGAATACGGTAGTTTTTGTTTTCATTCAGCGGCTCGGTCGCACATCATCAAACTGGAACGTATTCAGTATCGGTGTCTTCGTATCGCGTTAGGTTGCATGCACTCGACTCACACCATGAGTCTTGAAGTGCTGGCTGGCATGTTGCCACTCTCGGATCGGTTTACAGAATTATCTCTCCGGCTCCTCACCAGGTGTGAAGTTATAAACCCCAGGTGATCGAAAATTTTGAGAAGCTCCTTGAGTTGAACCCTCAAACCCGCTTCATGACCTTGTACCATTTGTACATAACACAGGATGTCAGCCCTTCGCCGAACATTTCCAATCGTGTTTGCTTCTCCGATTTCGACAATTCGGTTCATTTTGATTTATCCATGAAGCAGGAGCTTCGTGGAATCCCAGAGCATCATCGTCCTATGATTGCTCCGGTGATATTTGCTGCAAAGTTTGGCCAAGTTGATTCCACTAAATCGTTCTTCACTGACGGATCATTGATAGAGGAGTCAGCAGGCTTTGGTATATTTAATGAAATTTATAGCGCCAACCGTAAACTTCAAGCCCCTTGTTCCGTGTATGTCGCTGAATTAGCGGCAATACATTTTACGCTAGAAATTGTTGCATCATTACCACCGGATCAATACTTCATTTTCACGGATAGTCTCAGTTCTATAGAGGCTATTCGCTCCTTGAGGCCGGTAAAGCACTCCTCGTATTTTCTCATGAAAATACAGGAGCTTCTAAGTGCTTTATCTTCGCGTTATTTTATCATCACCTTTGTATGGGTCCCATCTCATTGTTCAATTCCGGGCAATGAGAAAGCGGACTCGCTTGCAAAGGTGGGCGCTATGGAAGGCGATATTTGTGATCGACAAATCGCCTTCAACGAATTTTTTCCTATTTTACGTCAACAGTCACTCGTCAGCTGGCAGTATAAATGGAGTAAAGGAGATTTGGGGCGATGGCAACATTCTATCATCCCAAAGGTGTCGAAGAAATCTTGGTTTAGGGGGATGGATGTGGGTCGAGACTTCATTCGTGTTATGTCTCGCCTCATGTCCAATCATTATTCTTTGAACGCTCATTTATACCGGGTTGGGCTGAGCGACAGCAATCTCTGTGAGTGTGGACAAGGCTATCAGGACGCAGATCACGTTATTTGGTCTTGTGCTGAGCATCGTGGTTTCAGATCGAGGCTTTATGATTCCCTTCGGGCTCGAGGTAGACAACCCAATGTGCCAATTCGAGATATTTTGGCTGTACGTGATTTGGAGTACATGAAACTCATTTATGTGTTTTTGACTAACATTAGCATTAGATTGTAGTTAGTTTAACATGTATGTTTAGTATAAGTTTTTTTTTCTGTGTTCGTGTGTTTTTTTTCTCTTTCAAAAATGTTCGATTAAAAAGAAAACCAAAAGTTGTGTAGCTATAAGTGTTTCAATAATTTAGAATTTAAATTTAATGTGTTATGTAAACCATACTTTAAATTCCCACCCTCTCTCCCATCCGTAATTTGTAATTCCTATTAACCTCGAGACGGCCGCGAGTAATCGGCTCTATCCTCCTAACTTTAGTTTTAAGATAAATGATGTATAAAAGTATGAAAATTTGGCTCTGTAAAGTTAATTCGATTGAGCCTGTACAAATAAATGATTTAAAAAAAAAAAAAAAATGGGTAAGATTCGTTGACCGTGCGCTGAAAGAACTGAACTGCCAAAAAAATTTAGTTGATGAATAAGATTTCAAGCTGGTCAATGGGTGGCGATGCCAGTGCCGCCACGCTATTGCCAGTTCATTACGATTATGAAATGGCCGTTAAATTTCTTACACAGTTTTTGTATTTGACTTGGATGTCTGTTCTCTGTGGTGCAACCGTGACCGTGTCATCATTTAAACCAAAAGGCCCTTTTCAGGGCCACCTAATAATATCTCAAGAGCGTACAATAGAATTTTCTTACATACTTGCTTCAAAACGCTGGTCTAAGGTCCCATAAGAGCCACACACGTCATATTATGACAAACTGCTTCTATCGGTAAGGGTAAGCGACCGGCGCGAATAATTGAAACCTTTTTAACGCTAATAATAGCCACACAGAATTTCCCTGACATTATAATGCATCACTTGGTTTAACGTAGTCTACGTCGACCGGTCGTGTCTTGTACACAACCCCACTGATTTTTTTACACGGATTTCGGAATTAACACGGTTTTTTTAACACGGTTTTTCGGAACTAGCACGGTTTTTTTACACGGGTTAGAAAAAACCGTGCAAAAATAACCGTGTTGATTCCGGAAACCGTGCGAAAAAAAACCGTGTAAAAAAAACCTTAGTGTATTCCTGAAGAACCTAGCTATGAAAATTACAACTCCGTTTTTTTGGCTCTTTAAAATATTGCCGAAACTATTGAAACTGGAATGCTCCCGAATAAAATGAAATGCTCTTTTCTGGTGCCTATCTTGAAATTTTGCAAAATGTAGTGGTATATCCCGAGCAAAGGATTATACCAAATTGATAACAAGTTTTAATAGATGGTTATCATTTTTTGATCACTGAATATGTTATCATTGAGGCTGAATAAATAACCAAAATAACAGAATGAATAACAAAAAATACTCGTTGCATATCATAATAATAACTTATTTTGTTATCAATGCGAACAACTACCTTCCTGTTTACTCACGGGTCCGAAGCTAGTCTCGCCAGTTGTTATAAGATCTTGCTGCTGGTTTCTCACATTTTTGTATAAGTTCATTAATGACCAACAGCTCTAAAACTGCCCCGAGATCTCGTATGTTTTGTGTTAATACTACGATAAGAACAGGTGCAGTAATAGCAGGTGAGCTTCGACACTTACCGTGACTACTACAGTGCCGAATGCAGTCGACTGCACATGCCGCCGATTCTGCCGGACCGGCTGCTGCTGGTGTTGAAAGTGTCGCTCCTTCTACAGCAGTTGATGGAAGCTGGCAGCGAATGTTTTGTTTAATCCAAAACGATACAGGTCCACCTTAAGCAGCATCTGGCACCTGCGGGCACAGACTCCCGGTGCCATCTTCGGACAAATCACCAACAGGAACACACGAATCAAAACAACACCGAACTAAATTCACAATCTTCCACCACTCCGAATACTGAACCACTGCTAACTGGGAAACTGGTGTAAGATTTTTTTCGTGAGGATTTTTCTTCGCTTTGGATCAACGACACGCAAAAATACAACTCTGTCGGTGGGAGTTGAGCACTTTTTTCTTTCAATTTATTCGACTCTCTTGCTCTCAGAACACAACAACACACTCGTAGTCCACTGGAAGCTCTGAATTAGCACTTCTAAGGAGGGCGATTATGATAAATATAATATATTACCTAATTAATGATTCCCAGTGATTGGTTCACTTCATCGAATTGTTTCGTCCTATATTGGTAAGTCTGTATATCAGCTCAAAAATAACGGGATCATTAGGATTCACACCAAACAATAACTTGCGTCTCAGTGTTTACCATTTCATACATATACCTTATGAATATTTTACACAAATAACATTCATGCACTTCATAAGGCACTATTATGAAAATTATAAGAATGACTTTAGAAAATCATTACTACTAACTGAGGATGTTATAAGGGCCTTATGAAATCAAAATATAGTGGCCTCATGATGTTTCATAAGGCAAATGTTATGAATTTCAATAGGTTTTTTACGCCAGTGTGGTGGTAATGCATTATTATCAGCATAGTGATATGGTGGTCACGGGGCAGAATTATGGGTTTTTTGGCGTCTTCGGTGGCAAATTGACACGCGCCGATCCTCGTTCTCATTCGCAGTACTCCTCTTTTGTCCTGCCAAGGATTCAACTGGTACAGTGCACTGGTTTTCGGTAGTGACTTCACGGATTCAGTAGAATAGGTCTGATTAAGGACAGCTATATCATCGGGGAAACCCTCCTTTTGCGCGATGCGGAACAAATATTCTTCGGCCTTGCTTAGCTCCTCATTTGAAGTCGGTCCAACACGAATCGGTTGCTGTTTCGTTTTTAATCGCAGGTTCGACACATATCGGAAGACAAGAGCGACACTATTCCGTAACCCTCTCCAGCTTGAGAAGTTTCTCACACAGATAGGTGTGGTCGATGGACTAGAATCCGTCCGATGAAGCAGCAAATGGGGACGAAGCTTGCTGGTGGCTGGCGTGCGTAGAGAAGGTTTCTGCGGCCACTTCGATTCCGGGAGCCATAGAAAATCTGGACCATTGAACCATCTACTCTCCGGAGTAAGATCAGGTGTTCCGTCCCATTTTGTTTCGTCATCAGCTACATTAAGTCTTGTGGGAACCCATCGCCATTCTTCTGGATCGGACGTGTCAAGAAGCTCACTAAATCGAAAGGCTATAAATTGTGAGTAGCGGCGGTGATCCGAGTTTATCCAGTAAAGTACGTCCCTGGAATCTGTCCAGTACACCCGACGAGTTATTCGGAGAGAAAGGGAAGTGATAATTGTTTGTGAAAGCCTCGCGCCAATAACGGCAGCTTGGAGTTCTAGTCGTGGTATCGAGAGGAACTTCAACGGGGCCACTCTGGTTTTCGAAGCAACTATCGAGCACGTTGTGGATCCGTTGATATCGAAGCGAAGGAAGGCTACCGCCGCGAATCCATTTTCACTGGCGTCAACAAACGTGTGGAGTTGAATGTTCGTACAGCTATTCAGCGTTTGTGATGCACTGTAGCAGCGTGCTACCCGTACTGATTCCACATGCGGCAGGACTTTTGTCCACTGTTGCTATTTCTTGTAGAGATTCCCTTTAATATTTTCATCCCACTGGACGCCTGCACGCCAAACTTCCTGAAGTAGGATCTTTAAGAAGATGAGGAAGTGAGCAACAAGTCCCAGAGGATCGAATATTGTCATAAGAACGCGCAGCATTTCCCGTTTGGTTGGTGGTCGTTGTCCAGTTAGGAGAAGTGGATCGTAGCGTGTCCATCCGATTTTGAACATGAACTCATCCGTCTCCGTATGCCACCACATGCCAAGCACCTTCTCCATGGCTACTTCGGGCGAAATATCCAGATCCAGTGGTTTCCTCTTGTAGAGCGGTGAGCACACGTTTGGAGTTGCTTATCCAATTCCGAATCTCGAAACCACCCTGCGAGTGCACGTATTTGACTTCTTCTGCCACCCGTATCGCTTCACTCTCCTCGTCTACGCTCAATAGCATATCGTCAACGTAATGGAGTTTCGTAATGGCCTCCACAGCTGATGGATGTGTTGCTGTAAACCGTTCTGCGTTGAGGTTTTTAATGTACTGCGCGCAGCTTGGGGAACAGCAGGCACCAAAACTCATAACCTGCAGTATGTAGACCGAAAGCTCACCCTTTTTGTCTAACCAGAAGAATCTATGACACTGCTGGTCTTCATCCCCCATCGCTACCTGATGGAACATTTCGCGTATGTCCCCGGTTAGCCCGATACGTCCTTGACGAAACTGAAGCAGTATAACGAGTAGTGAACATAGTAGGTCAGGTCCTTTCAAAAGAGCGGAATTCAGTGAGACGCCAAACGTTTTTGCTGCTGCATCCCACACCAGCCTGATCTTCCCGGGTTTATTCGGGTTCGTTACCGGAAACACAGGCAGGTACCAAACCCGTGAGTAATTTCCGTTAACCTCTTCAGGCGTCATTTTCTGGCGTACCCTTTCGCAATGTAGTCAGCGATCTTACTATTGAGCGCCTCCGCCAATTCTGGATCCCTTTCCATGCGCTTTTGAAGATGTTCATGCCGACGCAAGGCCATCGCACGGTTGTCTGGCATCCGAATGTTGTCGTGGCGCCAAAGCAGTCGCACCTTGTAGCGACTTCCATCAAATGTGGTCGACGATTGGAGAAGTTTTTGAGCACGTTGATCCTCAGACGAAAGTAGAATCTTGTCTGGTTTCACCACACCGAGACTATCCAATGCAAAGTACGACTTTATAGCTCGGTGTAGTTCTTTATCCGGATCCTCGTCCTCAGCAATCAAGTGAACCATACACTGTGCTGACGCTGCTGTTTCTTTACTACTTAGCCCTCCACAAATCGTCCACCCAATCCGAGTCTTTACGGCTATCGGATCCTCAAGCTTTCCTTCTTTACATCTCAGGACCATTCCAATCGAGGCATGTTTCATACCAATCAGAATGCGTGGCTGCGCGTTACGGTACGAATCGATAGGTAATCCGCGAAGGTGTGGGTAAGTTCTTCCTAGCTCAGCTACATCCAGCGTTTGGAGCGGTAGCAGAAGTTCCTTCACCGTCCTGACGGCCGTGAGGGGAAATTTTTTGCCTTGATGGTGAACTCCATCGATATCGAGACTGACAATTCTAGATTTTTTCTCGTTTCGCTGTGTTCCTCCGGTCCATCGAAGACACAGCGGTTGTTCCGTGCCTTCAAGTTGTAGTTTGTTAGCCAAATCCTGGTCAATAAGCGTGAGTTCCGATCCTTCATCGAAGAACGCAAACGTTTCAACGGTCCGATGCTTTCCTTGAAGGATTACTGGCAGATAGCGAAAAAGAACGGCACTGGAACTTGTACGGTGAACGTTGCAGTCGTGCGATTGTTTGCTGGTCCCTTCCTGGCTGGGGATCCGAGAACCGAGGAGGAACATTCGTGGCTGGTGGCGAGACCTTTCGTTCGTTGTGGAGCAACTCATGATGCTTTAATGTGCATCCGTTTTTTTTCGCATACCTTTGCTTTGCAGGCACTGTTGTGGCTACGGAGACATCTGCGACAGAGTCCATGCTCTTTAACCGCAGACCATCGAGAATCCCTGGGAAGTTCTAGGAACTGCTTACATTTTTCGACTGCTCTGCATCCACCCCTGCATATAGGGCATGACACGTTGCTTGCATGCTTCTTTTCAGTGCTAGGTTTTGTTATAACCGAGGATGGTGTTTCGACGGGCGTCTCGGAGTGTGCGTTCAAAAAGGCATTTCCCTTTCTGGAACCACGCGAGTCGCTACGCGTTGGTTTTGCTTCGCGTGGTAGGGTTGAAATTGTGCTGACAGCCTCGGCCAACGAATAAACTCAATTCCCAAACACAGCCAAATTTACATTCGGAATAGTTTGCCTTTAACGAGCCCAGTCTAATTTGATCGTGGAAGGGAGCTTGGCAACGAGCTGGTGAAGGAACGAAATATTATATAAATACTCCTCCAAGCCACATGCATCGACAGTCGCACAAAAATTCCGGACGTTAACGGCAAAGTCTACAATCGTCTTAAGTCTACAATCGTTAACGGCAAAGTCTACTTGTCCTCCCTCATCGCTGGCAAACTATTGATTTTAAGAATCAGAGAGTTCACAATCGTTTCCGGCTGGCCGTATAACATTCGCAAAGTGTCCATCACTCCTCGAACATTGGAAGGGTGCATAAGCAAGCTTCTTACAGCCTCATACGCCTTCGCTTTCAAGCATCTCTGCAGTCGAATGATGTTTTCTTCCGCCGTGAATCCGCACATCGTCGTAGTGCTGTTGAACGCTGACAAAAAGACTGGCCACTCTTCTGGATGACCCGAGAATGTAGGCAAATCCTTTGGTATTGCCTGTCGTGCCGCGAGCTGTTGACTGTTCAGCTGATGATATTGTCCGGAATTTAAAGGAGGTAAAATCGTGTTGTGTATCGCAGTAGGATGTGGGGTACTTTGTGGCCTTGGGATGTACGATAGTCGACCAACGGAAATTGGAGCTGGTGACAAACGATTACCTGGTGGAACATAGTCCTCGGTGATACGGCTAGCAGTCCACCTTGGGAGAGGGCGTACGCTTTGCTGAGACGATGCATCTTGGTGGCCAGACGAGATCGGCCGGTTTTCTTCCACAGAATTCGGCACCGCGTTCGGAGGAACTGCATACAACCTTCCTTCTTTGCGCAACGTGTTGTTTTCCTTCACCCAATCGTTGAGTCTGCTTCCGCCACCGTACAATGAACCTCCTTGCTCGCTGCTCATTTGTTCGAGAATGCTGTACTTTTTCTGGATGAATTCGCGTTGAAGAGCATTTTCTTCCTCCAGCTGGCGCAATTGCAGTTTAAGCAGAGACTGTCGAGAACAGTTCGATGATCTCATTGAGCGGGCCTTCTCTAATGCCCTGTCTTTGCTTGCTGTTGGCAGTTGAGAAACAGCTGGTGCAACGGTTTCCATTCTTTTGGTACTCCTAGTTTCCCGCAATGGTTACACAAGTTGGCTCTTCTCGAGATGAATAGATGTTCGGACGTCTAGCCTTCGCTGATTGCCACCTCCTGTTGGAAGTAGTTTATCGGATGTTGAAGTTGTTTGCTGGACCCCGGTTGCAACCGCGCATTTGGGACAGCTCCAGCTCCTGTTTTCAACTTCTTCATCTACTCCAACGCAGGAAAAATGATGCCACTCTTGGCAATGGTCGCATTGCACCATTTCGTCGCACTCAGGGCCCTGACAGGTCTTACAAGCTCCTCCTGAGAGATTCGCTTCCGTTTCATCCGTAGTGACCACTACTGGAACACCACCGCGAGCTTCATTGTCTCTCACATTCGCACCACCGCTTCTTTTGTTATCAATGCGAACAACTTGATAACAAATCCTGTATTGTAAGCAAATTTATTGAAATAGTAACAAATTATGTTATCAATTTGAAATCAAATTCTCATGCCAATAACTGAAAAAATTTTTTTGATTAAAAGCAAAATTTCTTGTTCAAATATGCTGGAAATATTTATAGTTTTACAATTCAACTTATAACGTTCATAAAAAATAGTGTGTTAAAAATGATAACATATGATAACAAAATTAGCCAATGATGATAACTAAATTTGTTATGCGATAACAGCGGAAATCAAAACTTTAACTGGGATAACAGAACTTGTTACTTATATGATATCAGCTTGTTATTTTCCTTTGCCAGGGTATTGCCTAAGCTAAAGATTAGAATCTCATATATGCAACATGGATTCTTTAAAGGTCGCTCAACCGCCACAAACATATTAGAATTCTTCATTGATTGCAATAGAAAATGGAAACCACGTAGAAGCTCTTTACACAGACCTTAGCAAATCATTTGATCGCATTGATATTCCAATCCTACCCTTCAAATTGCAGAAAATTGGCATAGCGCATGGACTTTTTTAATGACAGAATGCGAATTAAGCTAAAAAGATACATTTTCAGCCTAAGTCTGAAGTTTTGGAGCAAAATTGTCCTCTACAAAGTTGTTTCTACTAACACGGCATTTTTAGTGTGAGAATTAAAACTAGGGTGGTCCTTATTTTCAGGAAAATCGACATTCAAACTATTTTGCAGAAATAAAAGCACATTCTTGGAAAAACTTGCAGATTAAATAATTTCAAGCAACTTCGATTGAATACATTTTTCTGTACCTTTTGATATGACCAAATTAGAGCATTTTTTTCCTACGTAGCTTAGGGTGTCCCAATAAAAATAAGTTATGTTGCAGTAACTTTTTACAATTTTTTATTACAATTTTTTCTGCAAAGCTGTTTCCCCTTAATTCTAGAACAATAAAAGTTACAACTTTTGGTGTACTGAAGTTATCTTTATAGTATATCAAACAAAAGTTATTATGGTTTTTGTAAACAAAATAGGTCTTTTTCAAATGTTTATTTTTTTTAAGTTAGGGCAAACTAAAAAAGTATTCCTTAACAGCATTTGAAAGAATTTTTATTATTTCAAATCATATCTGAAAACTTAGTTTTTTTTTTTTAATTGAGTCAAAACACTTTTGAAAATGGCGTAATTTTATAAGAAAATCGTTAAATACTCGCTAACGGTAAGATATATCGGCAAGATTTATACGTCAAAGCTTTTATCTTTTCAAGTTATAAAAATCATCTGAAGACAGCTATGTTGGAAAATTTGAAATAAAAAAGTTAGAGCAAAAACTTTTTTTTTAGGGGCACCCTACGTTATCTAGGGAAATGTCCTGATGAAAGTCTTTACTTCCGATATTATTGATGAGTAATTTTGCTGTAGGATTCTTTTGCTGAATGTTTGTGAAATATTGTTCTTAGATCCTTTAAGTTCAGATTCATTCAAAGCCAACAGCCCGGCTAGCTCAGTCGGTAGAGCATGAGACTCTTAATCTCAGGGTCGTGGGTTCGAGCCCCACGTTGGGCGACTGATATTTTATCCCCTACGTTTCTCCCAACAACCCATTTGTTTTTGCAACCCTCGAACCGGAAATCCATTGAAGATTTTGATTAATGAACTTCGCAACACCACCCTTCAGAGAATCGTTTTCTAAAATTCAAGCAGAGTGAAACCCCATTTGGCATCATTTCATTGTTGCATTTATAATCGAATTTCCATCTGATCACATCTGATCTGGGCTTAATTGATTTTAAAACCGCGTGCACATGTGCGGATTGCAATTCTTCGGTCTACCGACCCCGGACACCAAACCAAACCCGAAATCCGATTATGATTAATGAGAGATCAATCGACCACCCCGAAACCATTATTCGTGCGACATGTGTTCGCGTCCTACCCTTCCAGTTTGCACCAAAACCCACAGAAACGCAAACGAGCGCCAGTAATCGTAAATATTTGGGATAATTATTTCAAATTTTAACGCTCGTTCATTAGGACAGCCCCAGGAATGTAAAACGATCAACGCAAGTTGACATTGATAATAAATGATCGATAAAAAAAGAGAAAAACGCCGAATGCTTGTCATTATGCGGTTTCGCTTTTTTCCTTAATGCCTCCGTTTCCACCCATTTTCGTTCGTTCGCGTGTTTGTTTATTTCGGATCTTTGAGCGGATAATTTTCCGCTGCCCTGTCAGTCAGCCGGTGTGGAAGGATTATGCAACACAGCTGAGTGGTTGTTGCCGCCGCCGTTAATTTTATTTTTTTATTTTTCTGTTTTCGCTTTCTTCTGGTTTTGGATCATGATGGTTTGACGGTTGATTGCTACCGGCACGCGACAGATGTTCCCTGGCCAAGTGCAAACGGCGATGATTGGGAGATTTTTTAAAGGTGATGCCCCGCATTAGGATTGATAGCGCTTTTAATGGATTGGTGATGGGGCGGGCTTGGTTATGTGCAAATAAATGGAGAACCTGGGTCAAACTCGGCAGTCAATTGGTTCAATTGTACGCTTTTCGTACGGCAGCATAAACAACGTTCCAACTGACTAATTGCATTACATCATCGCAAAGTCAGTTTACGTCGTCTTATAACTAGTAGACGTCCTTGAGGAAGCCTCATTGTGTATCTTTCTCATGGTGGTGCGAACTTCTAAATTTGTTTAGCACTGAAGCACGAATAAGAACCAAAGTTAGAGACATACTTATCTTCTTAGTGTGCCAAAGTATCCACTGACTTAGCCAGTAGGTTAGTGGAAGCATGATTAGGACTTGACGTCATCATATATGCGTGCTATTTTAGCACAACTCAAAGAGGCGCCTTCTTTCTGATGTCCTTTTTTATATAAGGTATTATAATATGCAGCACAATTGGATTACTGAACGAGGGAAAACACGTCTTATTTGCGATTTGTAAGTATAGACAACCTCCGGTTCATATTATTAAACACGACTCAGTTGTATCATTGCTCACTGTTTTGCTTTTCGCGTTTTCTTGCTGACCGTTTAGGATTGTTCTATTTATAAACGCAGCAAATTCCATCGCTGCACAGTAAGTTTAGAAGGGAAATTCATAGTTAAGCTATTCGCATCAAGCTAGTACTGTTGCCAATCGTAAATCGACTCTGCTCACTGTGCACTTTGGTAGTGGCGTGGCAAAGTAGTAATAATTATAAGTGAACCATAAATACGATCACATCTGAATGTACAAATACAAACTCTTCGTTTTCTACCACCGTAATTAGAGTGTAACTTTAAGCATTATTATTTTTTTGTAGTTGATTGGAAATATGTTTTGAATATACAAGTACATATTCAAGTGATATGCTAGGGATGAGCATGAGCATGATTCACCGCCTGAGGTTGCTACGCCGTTATTGCAAGATCAGCTCTTATAACAGATTACCAACAGATGATGCTTGAAACTTACAAACATCCTCAATGTGTTGGCGATCCCAAACAAACGTAATCCAACGCCGGGCCGGCCCAAATGCAGGTCAAATAACGAAACGGTAGGAACGTTTTGGCGCGATTTTCCCGTTAAGCCGAGAGCACCCCCACTTGCACGAAAAGTCACTGGGGTGTTGGATTGGGTTGGCAGCAGGATTCGTTTTGGTAAAAGAGAAGCTGAATTCACGCGACTTTCAATCGAGTATTAGTACACGACACTGAAGAAGTCTGCAAATTGTAGACTAAATACACGTATCTGTCAAGATAAGCAAAATAAAGGTAGTTAAAATTAAATGGAAGTTACTAATCTTTCTTTTCATTTTCTTGTTACAGGTATTCCACTAAAAAGATCAGACAAAAGTGTTCGCCGAAAATTTATTTTAAGTCTGGTTTTCTTGAAACTTTCATGGAATGATCTAATACAAATGGATTATGTGTCGGCTTATTTACTTTACTCAATTTGCTCTTCATCGCTGAAAGCCCGCACCTTTCCCTTAAGACCCCTCATTACATTTTATGCAATGGTGAAGCCAACCTTTTTTGGTCACTTTCATCCATTCTTTCTTAAACTCCAGCTCGTTCTTAAATACCTTGGACGATTTTCGAACTTTGGCCATCACTATGGCCCAAAATCTTTCCACCGGACGAATCTCTGGCGAATTTGGGGGGTTGGCGGTTTTTGGTAGAAAAACAACGTTAATGTCTCTGTACCAATCGAACGTCGATCGCGCGTAATGGCATGATGCCAGGTCCGACCAAAATAATGTCTCTCCTCCGTGGGACCGCAGGAAGGGCAACAGACGCTTCTGGAGGCACTCTGTGCGGTAAATTTCGCTGTTGATGGTACCCATTGTGATGTACGGTTTACTCAGTTTACAACATTGGCATATGGCCTGCGAAAGCCAGTATTTTTAGGCCAATTTGTCCACTTTCTTCTTCCTCATGTCTTCCGGAACATCAAACCGTGATTTGGCAACGTAGAACTCCAGCCCCGGTATCTGCTTTGCGTCTGCCTTTGTGTAGGTTTCGTCATCCATAACCACATCGGTTTCGTTAACCACTCGATACAGCTTCCATGCGCGGGATTTGGCCACCGTGTTTTGTTGATCACGCCGGTTCGGTGCCTTGCGGACCTTGACTACACGAAGCCCAGCTCGTTTTATGGTTTGTTGAATGAACCAGGCGTATAGATGTGAAGAATGAAGCACGAGCTGACTCAACTTAATGGCGAACCCATTATCCCGAAAGTCGGTATAGCTGAAAGGCTAAGATACCTCGATCCCGGCCGTTACAAGACGCAGTGGAGCGCAGCGAGCTAAGTCGTTAGACCAAGTGAAACAAGACCTAGGAAGTGTAGGACACCCGAGAAACTGAAGACGAGCAGCGCTATGCCGATTTTGCGCTATGCGGAACATTTTGGTAGAGGCGTGGTCCTGAAGGAACGTTGCACCAGCAAAAGAAGAAGCAAGGACTTGAAATGATTTTGTTTTGTGAACTTTCTTCGGACCGTCATTTAGTAAGGCTTTAATTCGATCTTCCACGCCTTGGAGATAGGCGTAGGGCCTTACTGAACAACTGCCTGTGGTCTTCTTCTTGTTATTAGTGGTAATTTTCTCCTGATATTTGCATGGACTCATGGTGGGATCACACTCTTACAATGAATATTTTCTATAAAATTCCTTTATATTTGCTTGGAATCTTAAAAGATTATTAAAATACGTTTTTGCAAATTTCTCAGATATTCCGGATACTTTTGAGAGATCTCTTAAAAAAAATACTTTTATATATTTTTCTCTGTCCTCGTAAATTTTCTCCAGATGTCTTTTTTAAAGAAGAAATTACTTCTATATTTTAAAGTTAGACCTTCAGTGTGTATGTTGGAAAATCGTCTGCTATTCCCAATGAACATTACTGGTTTTATCATGGTTTTATAGCATTCTTGCAGTCTAATTCATGCTCTTCAGAACCCTTATAAAACCAAAATTGTTAGTTGGGTTTCCTTTAAAACGTATCAAGAATTTTCCAGGAGAACTTCCAAAACTTCCTCTAGTTCAGATTTCACATCATAACTGTCCCCTGAGTCCCCTACTAGGAATAAAATAGAAGACGGAGGAGTAAAGATTTCAAATTTAGCCTTGGTATAAGAGTTCCTGGAACTCAATGCGTATTTTAACAATGGTCAGTTAGTTTTCGTTATCCTAACTCTCCAAATTTAAAATTGTTTGTATTCAAAATTTCTGCTGAAACCACTCCCTATAGGCAATAAAATATTGAAATTACTAGGCACCGAGGCCATGGTCAGCGAAAACCAGACTTACTTCATCATAACCAAATGTGCACACATCGTTAGGACTGTGCTTTGCAACAACAAAGACTTCTGGATTACACTAACGATAAATGTTTCTCAAAGTTATTGAGCGGACTGTCTGTAAATTATACATTTGGCAGTCATTAAGTTGTTCCAAAGATTAAGCCACTTACAACCAATCATATGCTCGTTACGCAAACAACAATCTTAGCCATTCCAACAACTTGTGGAGTCATTAACAGATTCTTAACATTCTTGATTGAATACCATACTTGTTCAGTCACTGTGAATGGTTCGGAAGTCAGAGTCAGAGTCCCCAATAGTAAACCAATGAAGGGCCTCCACATCTCATTCGAGCCATATTCTGACCTTGAGAAGCTCGACATAACAAACAGAGCACAGCTGGAAAAGCAACAAAAAATCCACAACTTCACATCAGTCAGTTTGTCGAGTATCAGCATGATCCTCGGGATCTTAGCATTTTTCTCAATCGCAAGGAACAAACGACTTCAAATTAAAATTCAACAAAATTACTCGCCACTAAATATGAACCAGGTACCCATGGAAAACCGACCTCAACGAATCGGGAGGATTCTGACTCAAAGAAGAGACTAGTTACGATACGCATCACTTCTGGATATCACAAAGCCACCATACGTTATGTTTTGAATAACCTAAAACTAACAAGATTATCCTATGATGTCTGTGGACGTTTCAGAATATTCATTGCATATATTTGAATAGTTATCGTTGTTTTGAAGACCCCAACAGGCTACGGTTAATATTGTATATCTTAAGTTCTGAACTCAAGTCAGTTTTTATGAAGTTGAATATCCCAAGATCATCTAATAATGGCTGGTGATCTTACAAAAAAAACCGAATGTATTTAAATGCAAATCTTCACCTTTCATATGTAGCTACTGCTACTGCTATGACGGTAGATCCTAACTTCTGAAATCAATGGCAGTTTTGGTGACCTAAAACGTCCGAAGATATCTTATTATATCTTTAAAGCTGCCAGAAGACTCACTTAAATTGGTCAAATACATATTGATACTTTGTTTGGTCCACAAAGCTACAGTTAGCTGTAGATTTTCCATTTTGAATTCCAGGACAGTTTGGATAACCTAGAAGATTATCTCATAACGTCTGTTGGCTTCCAAGATATTTAATGAATTTCAATACACAACCTAGCTTTGCATAGCCCAGAAAGCTTTTGTTGCAACTGTAGGTCCAATGTTCTGATCTCAAGGATAGTTTGAATGACCCAGAACATGACACCTTCAAGAATATTAATTGAATATGTTTGAATATTTATTGTATTTTTGTATTGCCTAAAAATTACTGATGCAACTGTTGGTATTAAGTTGCGAACACCAGGGCAGTTTCGTGACCTATAACTTTTACATAACTTTAACCTATAACGTGTACATAACTTTGAGATGAAGGCGGAAACGTACGCGAGACTTTAGGCTGAAGCTGGTAGGATTTGGCATGTGATTAATGCGTTGAAAACCAAATACGTGAAGGGGAGGGACTCACAAGAAGACAACTTTAGCCTCCTACCACGAGTTCAGATCGACGGTAATGAAATCGAGCTCATTGGTAACCGCCGATAACGACACCAGCAGAGAGATACAAACGCGCATTATGGCTGGCAATCGTGCCTACTTTGGACTCCGAAGGACGCTAAGATCGAACAAAGTTGACCATCTACAAGACATTAATGAGACTGGTATTTCTCTACGGCCACGAAACATGGACATTGCTAGTGGAGGACCAACGCGCCCTTGTTGTCTTTTCACGGAAGGTGCTGCGTGCGATCTACGGTGGAGTGCAGCTGGAAGACGGTATGTGGAGGAGGCGAATGAACCACGAACTACATCAGTTGCTGCGAGAACCTCCCATCGTACACATCGCAAAAAATCGGTCGACTATGATGGGCTGGGCATGTCGTAAGAATGTCGGACGACAGCCCTGTGAAAATGGTTCTCGAAAACGAACCGACGGGTACAAGAAGACGAGGCGCGCAACGAGCAAGGTGGATCGATCAAGTAGAAGGCGATCTGCGCGCTCTCTGCAGACAGGGAGGCTGGCGAGGTATAGCCATGGGCTGATTACAATAGAAACAACTTCTGTGTACAGTAGAGGCAACTCTGGCCTTGGTCTGATTGGTAAGTAAGTTGAATTTAATGTGTCCGATGAATAAAATCTATATAAATTTGTCAATGCTTCTAAAACCATTGATCAGGTTTTGAAAACACAACAGAAGCAGGTGTAAAAAAACCAGTAATCCGTACACAGATTTGGACACCAGAACTGCAAACGAAGTTCGTATATAAGTATATACATTAAATCCATTCTAATGAGACCTATCCGTAAGGCTGTACGAAAAATCTTTGAATCGGTATGGTCTAAGCTTGTGCAATATGCATTCAAATCCGAGACGGAAGCATTAACCTACTTCTCCAAGAAAACCTCGCCAGAGGAAGTCAACCGGATTAAATAGCTATCTAGCTTGCATAACACATCTAACTATTACCAAACAAGTCAAGGCAATCGACGGGAAAATTTCAACCGCTTACCAGTGGTCTCACTTCGCTCGCAATTCCACCGATCAAACATTATCGATTTCCAACGCATCGTTAGCCGCAACAACCATGCCCAAGACCCGTCATCCACGTGATGAACTGAATTTCTTCCTAAAAACAAACCATCGCGAGCAGCCAGCTACAATCAACCACGCACCCTACCTTGCCGGCTCATCTACTGCCTAAATCGGGGAGATGATTTATCGTAGAGAAATTATTATTGACTACGATGGCATCACGCAGCGCATGCCGGTTTATAATGGTGATGCAATAATGCTGAAGCCACGGTCCGAACCGTTTTTGAGGAAGGGAAAGAAAGCATCGCCGGGTGCCACCGGGGAAAGCAACCGGATTAGCGAATCTGCACCAGAAACAGAACGGATGCAGCTTCATTAATCCGAGCTCTTTTGTCAAAACGATACCCGCAGGATATCATTTTCCAAAAATGGGGTAGCGGTCAGTCAGTCACTCGCCGCCAGGAAGAGGAAGGAGGCTTTTCACTGCCTCAGCTCAGCAGCGTGTCCATTTTCGGTTGTTTATTTATACAACAATTACGTCAGAGCGGTTCAACTGTTTTTGTTTTTCGATTTTGGTTTTTCGGGTGCGGTTGTTGCCGTTTTCCTGAAGATAATTATGCTGGTTTTTATTTGCCTCCGGGATGACCGCGGTGTGCGGTCCCAAATGTGATGGATTCCGTGTTCGCACATTTTGCTTGGAGTCCATTTTAGGGTGAAAGGTAATTGACAGATTTGTAAACCGAAATTAACGATCTAATGGTGGTTTCAGCTGTTTGGTTTCCTGAAAATTTTCGGGGGTGCCAGCGGTTATCGTGGATAATTCGGATGATGTCACGCAGCAGACGCCCGTAAAATTTGCGTTCCAAAGTGAGTCGATTTTGCATCGCCCGAAGACCAAACATCACTTCGCACGTCTAACAAGAAATATGGCAGACGCTGGTTTAACGATCGACCAGTCATAAAACTAGTTCAGTGGATGTGGATGTGTGCGTGCAAATCCCCGAAAATCATAAATATTTGTCCTAAATTAACTGCGCAAACTATAGGTAGTCGCATCATGGAAGAAGAAGCACGCCGAAGTCATGACTTTTAATGGTCCTAAAAACAAATAACTCAACGCAACGCAGTGTTCAAGCTAAGCCGATGATCCATCGACAACGGGCCGAATGTCGGTCGTGCCGTCATAACGTCATAAAGCACCGTGTGGGTAATTTCAAATAATATGTAATAACAATCGGTGACGTCCGGCGACCACCAACCAATGCAACACCGGCGGCTATTTGCTCTGCCAACTGTCAGTTAATGCGTTTTGTGAGCACTGCAGGATTTTCTGCAGTTACCGTCGGAATGATCCGTCGTCGTCGTCGTCTGTGCGGCAAGGAGTAATTTCGGAAAATAGATGTAAGTCACGTGTAGGGCCGTTTGGTCCGGTTTTGATAGCTCTAGGGCGCTGATGCAATGGATTCAGTTGTTATGGCAATGGGTCAGTCGAACGACGCGTGGTGTATTTGTGATATCATTTTCCTCGCTCGGAGTAGAGCTAAATATCTAATCCTTGATTTGTGCGGTGAATGGGATTTTATTTTTTCCCCTGACGATGATTGTACTAGAGAACGTGTTGATTTGTTGCATTGATAGTGGACCGGGCTGGCAGTTGGAAAAGTGGAATTTGAATTAAGAGTCTCATGCTCTACCGACTGAGCTAGCCGGGCGGTTTTATTGATAAAACTACATTCAAATTTGTTTTGTCCACCAACACCTCTTCTATGCATCTTTAAAGCCGAAATGTGTACAAAGTGGCCCAGTCTATAGACAGTTGTGAACACAAATTAATAAAACCTTTACATGACCTTGAAGATTTTGAAAATGTTCTAGTGAAAGATGTTTTGACCACTTGAGAACCTTCATGAAACTTATTGGCTGCCATCAAAACCACCAGCACTGTGAAACTTCACGGTGATATCGTGGTTGGACATTTGTTGTTCTGCTTTGTTCGATTCTCTGCTATTCTGATTCATTTAGCAGCAAATAATATCTATGAAAAAAGTTCTAGTGTTGCAGGAATTTTGTTTTATAGCAAGAATTCACTTGAATTTATATGGTGAGTATCAGGCTACTGATTAAAAGCCGAAAATAAATGCGCCTCGGAGAGTATGCGAATTTACATCAACAAAAACAACATTGAAATAAATATATTCGATGAATTAATCATGAATTTCCTCAAAATCTATGGATTTCAATGAGGTTTTCTAAACGAATTCCAAAATTGGTCTCTGATGTTTAGTGCATTTGCATTACATTTAAAATTTGGTGTATTTATTTTTCCACATGTCAATTATTTCATATATATCAAGATGGCGATTGAAATCACAGTTTTGCCAAAAAGCCAATTTATATTCGCAATGGCTACTATAAAACTATTTGGTCAATTGGTGACTTTTCTCAATGCCAATTTGCCGTTTAATGCATTTATTGGAGGCAAAATGGTTTTGAAATGCTTTTTCAACTGACCATAATAAGATAATTTGGATGAGTTTTAAAAAGGAATTTCTAAACAGCATTTTACAAGTTAATAAAGTCAAAATTAAACCTTTGATACGAGTAAAAGGAAGTTTAGAAGACAAAGTTTTAAGATCGTTGTAAAGAAGCTGTGTAGGTTCTGATAAACCTGACTAAATTTGAAACCTATTGGCACCTCTTACTGCCGAAATAAAATCAAATTGATTTCTAGTGGCTTTCATAAAACTTTAATAAAACTTTATAAAGCTGGATGGTTTTGGCAATGTTACTTGGGATGCGACCCTTGACACTCAGCCTTATCTGAAGCGGAGGATTACATACAATCATAACTCATAAGGTAGTTTAGCTGGATACGATATTTAATTTGTAAACGATGGCTTAGGAGCTTAATAAGATGTTTGCAGTTGTGAACTACGAAAAATTGGACAACTTACCCAGACAACCAAAATGCACGTACATTGAAAATTTTCTTTATGATATTCAAACATATATGTAAGTAAACAAATCGTATAGAATGCAAACAATATGGTTTATACGTGCAAAAGTGGAGGTAAATTCCATTGTTTTCTCAGACGAGTTGGTTTGATATCGTATGCGATTGAATTTGTAATAGCAAATTCGTTTTAAAAAGCTTACCGATGTTTATCCGATTTTGTTTGTAACGCAGTACGAAGAATAAATGACACATCGTATATAAGTCGAAAATTTGCACTCTTTACGATTTAACTTAAACATAATACGAAAAAGGCCACAATTAATTACGATTTTGACTAAAAATATAGGAGTATACGATACTGTTTGAACACTGTTATACGACTTGTGGTTGTCTGTGTACCCTCTAAACACGGAAATTTTAGATGGATATGGATGTAATGTCGGTCTACAAGTACCATACTGGGTCTATTCGTCTAATCGGTTATGTTTATTGTTTTAGCAATTTTCTTTTTATTTCTTATTATTTCTTTAGGCACTCCATTTTGAAATATATGTCAAACACATAATTTCAAAAGACGAATTTATGTTAAACTACTTTAAAACCGAATCCTAGAGGGTTTTGAGCTGTTTAGTGGAATACCTGTAACTAGAAATTAGAAGAAGAATTAGTATCTTCCATTTAATTCCAACTACCTTTGCTTATCTTCGACAGATACGCGTATTTCGTCTACAATGTGCAGACTTCTTCAGTGTCTCGTTATAGTCAGGTTATTAGTACGAGACACTGAAAGTCTGCACTTAATAGATGAAATACATTATCTGTCGAAGATAAGCAGGTAGTTGGAATAAATGGAAGATACAATTCTTTCTAATTTCTAGTTACTTTAAAACACCTGAATGATTTTCACAAAGATATCGATCAATCATTCCATTTCAAAACATTAGAATTCCACAAAAGTTTTCAGTTTGGATAACACAAATGAGAATTTTCTTTAAGGGGCATAACAAAAAGACTTTTTTTTATAGAAAGGAAAACTGGTTGAACTGGTTGAAATGAAAATTTGAATACGGTCCGTCATCAGCAGTTCGACGAAGCTTTGTCCTGATGTTTGAACAGGAGCATTGTACAGCTTCTTTATCGTTTTGGCGAATGCTTCTTTTGATTCTATTAATCAGTTGTTTACAGTCTATAGCCCTTCAGTTGTTTTTGTACACCAACGAACTCAAATATATATAAAAAAAAAATTCAATCGGGTGACACACAAAATCTGCCTCATGCTAGATTGCGGTTTTTTTTGGTACATACGAGATGTTTTGGCTTTCCAAGAAGGCTTGTGTTTTTCTCACATAATGCGATGACGCTTTATCCGGCCAAAACACGGCATTTCCATCTGCATGATATGTTTGAAGAAATGGAATCAATATTTTCTTCAAACATTGATTTTGGTACACTTCTTGATTAATAGCCATACCACTGGGCTTGTACCATGGTATGGAAATACCTCCCTGACTGGAACCGTCAACCAGGAAATTTATCTGAGCGAGTGCCTACAAACCCGTCTACTGCCTTTCCTGAAGCGAAACAATTGTTCCGTTCTATTTTGGCCGGATTTGGCATCTTGCCATTACGGAAAAAGGCCATGGAGTGGTACGCTGCCAACAACGTGCACGTGGTGCCCAAGGATAAGAACCCTCCCAACACGCCAGGGCTCCGCCCAATCGAACAGTATTGGGTCATCGTCAAGCGGAACCTTAAGAAGACTCGAAAAGCTATTGTGAGCGAGAAATAATTCAAGGCAAACTGGCGTTCTGCGGCGAAGCAAGTGGACAAGGAGACTGTACAAAATCATATAGCAGGTGTTCGATAAGAAGGAAGCTTAGCTGAATATTTCTGCTGTATTCTGTATTAACTACTTGAAAAAGAAAAACAATTTGACTTATTTATAAAAACTTTGATCGACTCACACACATTACTGTTTGACCAAATTGTGATCGGAGCACCATTTGTTCTCAAGTCTTTGATCGCCTTTTTGATCAAGCTATCCGTCGTATTAGTTACGAAACTATTTGAATACACGATCCTCTTCAAACTGGCCCAGAACTTCTGGATTGGGCGAAGCTGGGGCACGTTGATATCTGATCAGAGACGTCAGAGACAGGGCACGTCTGATCTGATCTTTGATCAGAATCTTTAGCCGTTGTTTCTGGGTTTCCGCTTGGTTCTCCGATACGACTGGCTTAGACTAACGCTTCCACATGTGGATATCCATTTAAGCCAAATACTTCTTGACCGTTTGGCCGGTCACACCGACCTCCCGGCCCAACCTTGCCTTCCGTCTTCTGTTTGAGTTTCGGTGGAACCACCCGGTCGCTAAAATCGGTCGGGCGCCCGGAAACCAGAGGTGGCACTACGTACCTCGAAACGAACGACTTTTTGTACGAACGCTTGTGAGAAAAAGTTCTTCGTTTCGAGATCCGCAATACGGCACTAGGTTTCCGCTCGATGGATTTTCCCTTCTCCAGAAGTGCCAGAATCTCGAAGATGTTTTCGCGATCGTATCCGGCCGACACGAGTGGGCCACGATGGTGACTTTTTTAGGTCCGGAAGGAGCAGGTGGTACAAACAAACCATAGATCGGAGCTACTTCACTGTTCACGCTGCCGTTGATAAACTTTTGGAGCTGTCAAATTTTCAAAGTAAATAGGCAACGGGTATATATCGACTACTGACCAAGGGTAATCGCATAAAAAATTCGGAACGCTGCTTTTTTTTTAATGCACGTTTTATGTTGTGCTGCGTCGTCATTCCATTTTTCCTTGATAATTAAGTTGTTGTTTAGTTGTTTCAGAGTCATGAGAGGTTTCTAGTGTTGTAAATTGTTTCTTCAATCGGTTGTCCTTTCGTTTCCTACTATTGTCTTGTTGTAGAATCGTTTTGTTTGTAAACGTCGTTGGCTTATTCTTGGATTAATAAAGTTGTGCTTATTTCTTATTTAAGTGGAAAATTTAAAACTACGTCCGACAGTGATGGGCTCTCTTCCCTGTTAGACTTTATTAAGTTTTAATAACCACTGATTATCCTCATCATGTCATTTTAAGGGTGCCCTACGGGCAACTCTCTCTTTAATTTTTAAGTGAAATTTTCATGGCAAATTTAGAAAACCAATTACAAGATAAAGACCAAATTTAAGCATTTTAAAGAAAAATCTCTTATCCCTTACTTTAGAAACTTCAAATAATACACAGAAAAAACATCGAATTTACTTATGAAGTTTAAAATGCTTCAATAAAATCTCGAGTTATTAGTACGAGACACTGAAGAAGTCTGCACATTATAGACGAAATACGCGTATCTGTCAAGATAAGCAAAGGCAGTTGGCACTAAATGAAAAATACTAATTTTTCTTCTCTCCAAAAGACATAACTAAAGAACCTGCACAAATATTTTAGACAGCACATTTAAATGGTTACTCACAACAAGTAATACAAAATATAATCAATAAAAAACCTAAAAAAAATAAGGAATCACTAACCACATTACCAAAAATACAACCTCAACTTAAAAGAATAGCATTGAAATATATCACCCAAACTAAACAATTACGACCCATCCTTCGAAACTTTGGTTTTGGAATAGTTTTCTCTAGAAAAAAAAATCAACTTCAAACTCTTTTAGGCTCTGCTAAAGACCCCCTTGACAATCTACAAAATAACTTGTGATCATTGTGGAAAAATTTACATAGGACAACCCTCTAAACACTCGCTTCAAAGAACATAAGTTACTAAGGCAAAGAAAGACACTGACAAAAGAATCATACACAATTTCAAATCAAAAGTAGCTGAACACATTTTCTAGGAATAACACTTCATAAACTTGAACAACATACACTTTTTAAGACATATTACAGACCATTTGAAACTTTATGTAGCAGAAAGCGTAAAAATTTACAATCAAATATTCATAGCAGTTTAAAATTTTTTTACTTACACAACACACGACACAGCAACAACAATAGACTAACCTACCGATCAAGTAGGAATTTATAGTTTTTAAGATACCTAAACACAAAAACAAGTCTAGGATTTTTTTCAAAAGGGCGAATCTAACAATGAGAGGCTCTCTCCTCTCTCGCCCTCTTTCATTTATTACAGCGCCATTATAAATCTTTTGAGAGATTCTTTAGTACAGATAGAAACATAACAGTGTTGGCTACCATACTCTACAAATAGTTGAATGAAAAACGTAACGTTGAATGGAATATGAATGAAAGAGAAAGTAATTAAAGAGAATCTCTCAATTCCATATTCGCCCTAATGAAAAAAAAACCCTTGAAGTTCACATAACAGACATATCTCTTATGTAGAACGAACAAAAACACCACACACATTTTAGATACCCAAAAATCTACTATAAATACTAGACCTACTGCGATGTTCTCTTCCAGTCGAGCATTCGACAACAAAGAAGTCTGTAAGTCGCAGATGAAATAGGCCTATCTGTCAAAAGATAAGCTTTCTATAGTAGAATTTAATGCAATTCGCTCGCGTTTACTAGTGGTAGTTTGAAAAAAGTGTTTCAGTATTTTATATTTTTTATAAAAAGTGATCAAGTGAAGTGTCAACTTAAATTTTCATAGTTTTCCAATTACAATCGTTCTCATAGGGTATTACAAGTGTTTAAGAAAAGTTAAAAAAGTTAAGTATTAGACGTAATTAAAAAATGTTTGTTTTCCCAATGAAGTAAACCATCATCACCTTTTGCAAGTGGCCCTTATAGCATCATTAGTGTTGGTTTAAATCGATTCAAATCGCCTCTCAAGTGTAGTTTATAAAATTGATTGTTTTCCCAAGGAAGTAAACCACCATCACAATTTGTGAGTAGTCACAACAGCATTTTTACTGTTGTTTTAAATCGATTGAAATCGACTATTAGGCAAAAACCTTGCTCATCCTCATTTTTCACGCTTAGGAAATCTTCGTTCTCAAGGCGTTGAGGAATGAGCAAACTGGAGATAATTTACATTAAAGTGACATAATTAATGGACGTTCCCTTAAGTTGTAAAGTCCCGCAAAGAAAAATCAAAAGTTCTCTCAAGAGGACAATTAAAAACGCTATTTCACCCTAGATTCCTTTTTTGCTATTTTGTGAAAAAAAATGTGATTTGAAAAATGCTCAAATGTGCTTTCTTCGAGGAAGATAATACGTCATACTCTTTCCATAGCATCCGAAATGCATTACACAAAAAAGGATTATCAGAATCATCTGTTCAAATAGAGCGTTTTTTGAAGGAATCGAAAGGATTCTGCTTCTTTCGTTCTTCCTAGAAAGCGCAACACAATGGGTTCCACAAGAAAAAATCAATTAAACTGACGAAACTCTTACCAGATGACACGAAGGATCAAAACTGCAATGCCAAACCGCTTCCCCACACAATCCGTTCAAGGTTAACCAAAATATTTATTTCCGGTTTCTTTTTGGCAAACCGGTATGCCTTGTCTTGTTGGTCGGTCGGTCGGTCGGTCTGAAGTTTGTGTGAGAAAATTGAGACTTACAGACGACCACCACCGTTCTTCAGCCGAGTGATGCAACCAGGTGATGGATGGATGGAAGAATGAATGGCAGGATTAATGAGAAAATCCTGCCAAATTAAATTCCCATTACCCGGAAGCCATCGGTGGACTGTGTGATTTTTCGGTGGTGGCAAGGAACGTGTTTCCGATCGGGATTTTTTTTCCTTCGGTAGACCGCGGTAATTTGAGATTTTCAGAAATTAGCCATTCTTTTCGGCGCGTCATCATCGTCACTAGGTGACACACAATTATCGATCGTATTGTTTGCAACGCGAATTTCAGGCAGGAAGAGGGAAGATTCGTTCGCTTTTCTGAGGTTTCTTCGAGCGAGTTGAGCTAGAGCTAAAGAGAACGCCACTAGGTGGTGGAATTCCAGCGAGGCGCTCACACAAAACGGGGCAATAAATAATTTTAAGTGCTTTTTAATCGTACATTAATTTCGTTTTTTTTTAGTTTGGGATCCTCTTTTATTACATTGGGCGGTTGTTGAACGAGCAGAAGAGTGGTACTTTGTACACCTTTCGCTGACAGTAAAGATGGTGCATGCTGTTACTACACTTTGTCCCGCTGCGTCCTCATAGTGGTTTAGATGAATGCATTTAAGGTGCAATAAATTATTTCAATAATTATTATTTCGAGAAGAAAAGACGACATTTATCACCTGGTTGGGCTTTAATGGGATGGGAGCAATTCATTCGGTGCAAAAATAAGGCAGGGCGGAAACCATATAGGTTGGTTTATGCTCAACAACAGAACGCTTGAACACCTGAAACTAGAGTTCCGAAAAAGGATGTCTCGAAATATAGAGAGCTCTGCATATTAAACTATCAAGAGATTCCCTGTCACGAAGCTTGTGTTAGTATTCAAACGGACTCATGAATTCCAATAAAGTTAATTGATTTTTGACCAGCAAGAAATCCGAAGTTTCCCAAATACACTTAACGACAAGAAATGTTTCAACTTCCTTGCTTATTGAGTATGATTGTTGATGCTTGCTCAAACATACAATTCATAATTTGTACAGACATCGAGTAACTCACTTGATTAACAAATTACGATGGGAAATATCCATTAAATTCAAAAGTAACAATAGATGATAATGTGCAATTATAGAGTTAAGATACTTTAGAAAAGCTGTCTATCTCTCTAGAAGTAAATATTTCTTCAGATTCTCAAAACTCAAACAATCAATCAAATATTGCTTTCAATCGAAAGATATCTTGTAAAACAGACGGGAAAATACTTCATCAACCATTTAGAGTGTAAGTTATGCATTTCTTTTGAGTTTGAAAGTTGATCCACACGTGAAAAGTGAGGCGACTCGCCGTCCCTGAACAGAATTAGGAGCAGTTTCAAAAAGCACTTGACAAAGCGATTCTTCTACCAGTTTTAGCCAGCTTATCGTGTTATTCTCTGAGCGAGGAGAAATCAGAACAGAATGAACAGAACAGAAAACTAAGAGCTCCATTCCTTAAAACACCTGCCAAAGCGCTTCCACCATCATTGCAGCCAAACAGTAAAATTAATCTATCAGAAAAAAAATGAAGCTAAATAACAGCTTTGAAAGCAATTGACAAATCAAATACGATTAAATACGATGTCTGCTATCATTCACATCCAAGATAGTTAAAGTTGGAAGGGTACAACTTCAAGAAACTATTCGGGAATTACTAATCTCACCCTTCATAGATTTGTATGATATAACGGTTCACATACAAACACTTCCGGCTTTTTGGCTTTTCCCTTGGATGTCATTTATTAGTTTCAATCGATATTACGGTAATCTGTACTCAATAAAGCCTTTTTTTTAACCAGTTTGTTTATTTGTACGGCTCAATCGCGTTAGCTTTACGGAGCCATAGGCAATGTTTGTGAGTTATACACAAAAAAAAAACTATTTCTTAAACATACTAGAGTTTCTTCTTTCTTGGGGGCGACTTTATGGCACCTTCTTCTTGTTCTTTTGCTATTCTAGCCATCTCTTTTTGTTTACTGATCCCTGTTGACATGAATGCAGCAAACTGTAACAACGCGCGATCGCGGGTATCCATATCCTTCGGTTCAGCGTTACTGATCCACTGGCATCCACCGGTATCATGACAGATTCCTCCATTTTGTCTTCCAGCCCTTCTAGCGTTTCCAATTCGTTTTCACTTTCAGCTACTGATCCTAAGTTGGCTGTGTCTCCAGTTACTACAGATCCGTATGTTTTCTTCCATTTACCGTTCTGCTGACGGAATTTCGGCTGACTCTGAACCTTCCGCTTAGGACAAGAAGCCATCAGATGTCCCACTTCTTTGCAGATGAAGCATTTATCCTTGTTGCCTTCGTAATACATGTTACCCTTCCGATTGGCGAAGTGCAGCGATGACGGGATATCCTGCTTCACGTCCATGTACGCGCCACGCACACCAGTGTAGGCGCGAATGCCCAGCTCCGCCGGAAACTTCTCCCGCACGATGCGTTTCACGTGTCCATATTTTAACAACACCGTAACGATCTCCTGGTCGGGAACCTCCGGTGGGAGATCGTATATTCGCACATAGCATATGTGATCCTGGGCATGCGACATGTGTACATTAACCTTTTTTCCATTCCCATAATGGAATGCCAGCTCGTCAGAGTTGGCGGTCAGCGCGTGCAACATCGACCGCTCAGATTTGAACTTGACGAGAAGGGACTTTTCATCTGCTATCCTATATGCAGCTTCAATTTCATCAAGCTCCGCATCCAAGCCTTTGACGAAATTTGCTACTTCGCCTAAGGTTGGTTTATCCGCTCCACTGACGAATGTAAATCGCACAGTATTTTTCAACTCGCACATTGCTGCTATAACAAAAGCGACCGGGTTGATGATGAAAGAACAATGCAAATTGATTACAATGCCGAAGAGTAGAAGGCTATCGCACAAATAAACAAAACTTAACCGTACCAATCGAAAGCAGAAAGAGAACTCACTCAATAAAGCCTGTCCACGTTAAAATTTTGGACACCAAAATAATAGCAACAACAAAATTTACACAAAATTCAACAAAATCGATTATTTATTTCACAATAATCGATTACGATATTAATCCTCTTTTTTTGTAAAATTCTCGAACTTTCTGTGACACACCCGCCATCAGGTTCTGTACGGTATCATCAGATAAGCCCGCCGTGTCGATTCACCATCTCCTCTTGAAATCATCGGTATCATTTGCTTTCATCTTAGTTTCCAAAAGTATCCGCTAGGCTAGAGCCCAGTACTTCTCTATTGGGCGAAGTTCTGGACAGTTTGGTGGATTGGCTGTTTTCGGCACGTATTTGACCTTTTATACCTTATATCATTCCAGGAAGGATTTCGCATAGTGACAAGAGGCCATATCAGACCAAAACAGAGCTAAAAAGTCGTGGCTTCTGCTATACGGTTATAACCGCTTTTGCAGACATTATTTCTCGTACACATCCTTATTGATAGTGCCGGTAGAGATGAGACTGTTAGATTTACGATCACAACTACATATGGCCTGCCAAATCAAATACTTCTTCGGGAATTTGGACACATTCTTTGTCTGGAAATGCTCGGCAACGGCACTCCTTTGCATTGCGGTATAAGGCTCAATCCCGGAAGCTGTTTAAAATCTTCGAGTACGTATGTTTGCCGTCCATTATGATGCAAGAAAATGTTTGCAAAAAATTAGTGTAAAGCTCCTTAGCACGACTTTTTGCAGTGAAATGTTGCTTGTCACCACGGTTTGGGACCTTTCTCACTTTTTACGCCGTCAATCTTTGCTGCTACTTCACTTTATGTACGTTGTATTGTGACTTCCCAACTTGCCCATTTTGCCCTTTTCCCCCAACCTCACATTGAAAAGCGAAACAATCAGGTTCCCACCGAACTGCAGCTGTTTTTTTTTTGCCGGTACAAAACACTTATTCCGAATTTTACCTATTCTAGTCTCAGCTTCACAACCATAAGCGAAACAATCAGTTTGCCTTGGAATGACCGCTGAAATTTTCTTGTACAAAACACTAAATCCCAACCGGAAAAGTCAAAGAAAAAAATAATAATGCCAATTACGTCTTGGGTAGACTTTGTTAAGTGCCCTTCATTGCCCTTTACCCTCACTAAATCACAGTGATACAATCAGATTGCAAGTTCAAGAAATCTAATGGTGCCATTTTCGTCTTGGGCGAACTTCATTAGGCGGCCCAGTTTGCCCTTTCTCTACCCAACTTAACATTTATACAGCAATTCCATAGACAAAATATAAAAAGATGTACGATCTCCCAGAATTTCATAATAATTGGTTGTTAAAGACTGTATTCGATGAAATTTGGACACACAAAATAGGTCACCAAAAATTTTCCTTGAGCCCGATTCTTTTCAAACTTTCTGGAAATAAAGTACTACTAAATGGTTAAGTTTTGACATCATTGGTTTATTGAACCTCTTCTCCTAACCCAAATGCCTGCACCTTTGCCTTGACCCCTTTCATCAAATTTTGGGCAATGATGACTTGCTTACTTACTTTTAACCACACTTTCTTTAGTTCAAGTTCATTTTCTATCAGTTTTAGAGTTTTAACGAGCTTTGCCCTCATGATTGCCCAAAAAATTTCAATTGGGCGAAATTCCGGAGTGTTTGGAGGGTTGACGTCTTTTGGTACAAAAACTACATTATTATCTTTGTACCAGTCTAAGACGAGCCGGGCATTGTGGCAAGATGCCAAATCCGGCCAAAACAGTGTCGGGCCATCGTGAGATCTCAAGAAGGGCAGAAGTTGTTTTTGAAGGCATTCGTCCTTATAGATTTGTCCGTTGACGGTCCCAGAGGTGATGAAGGGCTGACTCATTTTACCACATCCGCAGATCGTTTGCCAGACAAAGAATTTTTTGGCGAATTTCGACAGTTTCTTCTTCCGTACACTCTCAGGAACGGCCAACTTAGAGGTGGCGACGTAGTGTTCCTGTCCTGGCATTTGTTTGGTGTCGGCATTAATGTAGGTCTCATCGTCCATCACAATACAGAACGGTTTTGTGAGCCACTCCCTGTACAGTTTTCTTGCACGAGTTTTGGCCACCGAGTTCTGTTTATCGCTCCGGTTCGGTGCCTTCTGGACCTTGTACACATTTAATCCAGAACGTTTCATTGTTTTCTGCACAAAACAAACTAAAACTTTCGCCTTTTTCACAACATCCCTGATCGAAATGTTGGGATAACGCTTAAATTGGTTCAATACCATCCTGGTCTTCTCCGGATTTGATGTGCCACGTTTTTTGCCACTACCATTTTTCCGCTTGGTTGTCTTACGGTCCTTGAACGTTTTGATGACATGAGATACGGTTGAATGTGCGATTCCAAGCTGTTTTCCGATCCATCGATGAATTTGGGTTTTCGAAGTGAGTGCCCAAAATTTGTTGGCGCACTATTTCTTCATTCGAAGCCATTACTGAAATCACTCGACCGATTTTCACGAAACTCATTGCACAATTGACACAACACAATGAAATACATTCAGTTAAAATTTCAATAATGTTTACCCACACACTAAAAAGTTACGAACAATTGCGTGTGTCCAAATATCATCGAATACAGTCTTTATAGAGTAGTGTCGGTAAGAAGAGTTATATCAGCTTAGTTTTGTTTATAAGGAGTCGTATTGTGACATCCAGACATAAATTATAAAGTTTGAGAGTTTGGCCGATTTGTCGCGAGTGAATCGATGCAGTTCTGAAGTTTGATATAGAGTCGCCTCATAGCGGAGATTAGATTATTGGCAGAGTGTGGAGTGAAAAAAAAGAAGACCAGTGCAATGTAGAAAACGACCATTTGTTTGTAAGAAGCAGCAAACGAAGAGAATGTGGATGCGTGCGTGAAAGGCTGCCATATAATTTCAGATGCGTACAGAATTTTCTTCTTACGGGCGGTTTGGCAACGTTAATTTTTGTCTTATTTTCGCGACAAAATGCATTAAATTAATTACGAATCATCGTCGATATTTTTTATGTTTACGAATGAACAAGCGAGTGTAATTAAGGAAGCGACCATGCGTGAGATGTATCTGACTATAACTATATAACCATAACCTTATTTTTAAATAATACCAAATATGTGCCTGGTTTGGAAATTTAGCATTTACAAATCTGGAAGTGTGTTACAGTACCCTTATCCAAATGATATCGGTAATGTTTACATGAGAAGCTTATTCTAAGTGAAAGTAACCTCGGAATGGGCGTGACTCTCCAGACATTCTGAAATGGGTTGCTGGATCTGCAGTAGAGCTATCACATTCTAGCTCTCGGATTAAAGCTGCTTCCAATGGTCACTTGGGGGTTTGTTGTAAACAGATTTCTTCCATAATACCATTGCCAACCACTAAGTTTAACTGGCTTTGGAAATGGGTAAATGTTGACCGATTTGGCTCAAATTAAATCCAGAGGGAAATTGAAATTAACATGAATAGCGATGGTAAGCTAGCAGTTAGAGGTAGGGATAGAAATAGAGATTCTTCCGTCTGGTTCGTTCAGCAGATAATGAAGCTGACTACATCTTCAAGTTAAGAAGGCGCCTAACCGAACGAACCGATAAACAGAATACGGTGGCTAAATCCCGCGCCAAGAAGCTGTACCTCGAGTGGTTGGTGCAGCCGAAATGCATCGCAATGGAGGACGAGACCTACATTATAGCTGACGCCAAACAGATCCCCAACCTGGAGTTCTTCGTCGGCAAGTCCCGACTGGATGTTCCGGAGAAGTTCCGGAAGAAGAAGCTCGACAGCTCGAAGCTCGACGGAATTTACCACGAAGTACTTGGTGTGGCAGACGACCTGTGGTGGCAGCAAATTCAAACATATATAAAGAAGAATGCCTCCAGAAACGCCTGCTGAAGGTGAAACTCTGTTTTGGTCGGATCTGGCATCGTGCCATTATGCGAAACCACCGATGCCAACTATTGTTTTTGTGCCGAACGAACCAAATCCATCAAACTTGCCAGAACTTCGCTCAATAGAAAAATTCTGGGCGATTATGAAGGGCAAGCTCCTGAAAACAGGGAAGGTCTGCAAAAAACGACAACGATTTGGAGAAAGCGTGGGTGAACGTATGTAAGAAAGGCGCAAGTGATGCACAGGATTTGATAGATAGCGTTAAGGCAAAAGTTGCGATCATTTAGCCTAGGAGAGGAGTATGAATAATCCAACTTTGCAAAAACATAGCTAATATTGTTTATTTATTCACTGAGAGTTTCAAAAAAATTCGACTTAAAACAAAGTTTTGGTGATCATTTTGGTCTGTAGCATTTTTTTCGAGTAAACTCTTCAGATATTCTATATGAAATTTGAATTGCAACTTAGGTGGGTTTTATCCCCGATCCAATCTTTGTATCTATTAGGCATTCAGAAAATGATGAAACGTGTGAGACGTTTCATACCTCATGATTTTACATTAAAAAAATACTTCATTGGAGCAGATTGTGAGTGTTTCTGGCCACTTTGGCCACCTTTCGGGGTATTCCGGAAATCTTATTCCCCTGAACGGCCATTTTTTTTTATCGAATCTGAAATCGAATAGTACTATTGCGACGGCTCAAACCTTATGATTTTGTGAAACAAGTTCATTGAAGGACGTTTCGAGGATTCCTCGTCACATTGGTCACATTCCGAGGTATTCTGGTGAACTGATTTCTTCGGAGAAATGGCCACTTTTTAATCGATTCAGAAGCCTAGCTTGCTATGTGCCAAGTTGCATTATTTTGCGTAACGAGTTTATTGAAGTTCTTGGTTGCATTGTTTAGATACCGGGAAATCGAGGTAGGTATGATCGGTTTAGAAAATATGACATGTGACGTGTCAATCAAAAAGATGGATAGAATTGTACCAATACATAAAAATCAAACAACTCACATAATCAAGTTTTACAAGTATTAGTGTCATTCCTCATAAAAAAATAATTGTTTACGGTTGAGCTAGAAGAAGTGTTGACTGTGAATACCGGCAGTGATTCGGACAGTGAGATTCCAGCTGAAAACGGAATGCTAGGATCGAGTACGACCTGAAAGATTGCAGAACCGCTTCCATTGGATGTAGAATAAAATGATCTATTAATGAAAAATATCAAAACAAAGAGTCTTTTAAGACCATTGAAGAGAAAATCAATAAACACTAATTGTTTCGTATTTTTTCCTACAAAAAGAAACACTTTCTATGGTTTTGTTATTTCCATTAAAACAACATTAAAAATAATTTTCGAGGATCAAAAAACTGTCTTGTTATTCAAACGATATGAGTTAAACAAAAATTGAGAAAATTGATTTTTTTTTGGGAGGAACGAAAAGGATCAGTCTAAATAAATAAATAAAAACACGAGTGCGATATGCTTTTTTTTAAAAGGATTAAGAACGGGTTATCAAAAAAAAAAACTTCAAGCATCTGGAATCAGGAATTCAAGCCCTGCGAAATAAAAGAGAATGGGTGCAATACTCTTCAATAAGAAACAATCTCATAAAATACATTTATCTATTGAATTTCTGTACAAGTATATCCGACTTCGTAATCCATTCACCGGTTTGCAATATTGATCGACTTGTCCTTTAAGAAGTATTTTACTTAATTATTCCGATCTTTCTCTCCTTAATTAATTTATCCTGAAATGCACATGCCATGAAATAGCGAGCTAAAAGCTACGAATTCATTCGACAAATGCAGCGTGCTAAAACTCATTTAACACCGGCTCCGGAAATATTTATTTACAAACCATCCACGTAATTTACAAATCGCATCGATCATGGAGGAAAACAAGAGGAAAAACTTTATCAAAACATCCTTCAGCAGCTCAACGTCATTCTGAGCCCTTTATTTTTATCTCCGAAGCAGCTGCCACGTATTGAGTCTTTCAGGCCGGGATCAATTGCAGACGGGAATTTCAGCTTGTTGCATTCCTTCTCGTTTTCGGATTCCACGAAAGGCACTGCAACAAAGTTGCCCATTTATGCCTAGTCGTCCATCGGAGACTGTTTGTTTTTTACTGGCGGTTCCTTCTCAACTTATTCTTCCGCTTCAATGTTGATTGCGATTATGAAAACATAATTATGCAAATGCCTACATCATTATCGATGGATTACTCTGTCTGAATGTTGTTTACTCAAACGCAAGTTTACAATTCAGGGCCCCGACCAACGAATCATTCCAATTTCCGCGAAAACGATCAATTCGCATTCCTCGTCGAAGCATCGAATCCCCTGTTTCAATCAAATATTTACAAACGTGATATTTTCGAACGAATCGAGTATACAAATGAAAATTACTTCCGAATTCAATTAGTATTTTCCTCGCAGTTTCACTCAACAACGGGAACAGAACTGACCCAGTCCAGTCCATCCAGAGAGCGGACTTTCATCAATCACGCATCACTGCACCGACGACGGTTCGGTAATTGCATTTTACGTGTGCATTTACCCGTTCTCGAAAAGTGACCCGACGCGCCGATGTCATCTGGCTGGCCATTCGTAAAAGCGGGGCAAAATAACAGACAATTGACACATTTCCATACTGCACTCGGGCCGTGGCCTCACAATCCCGGATGAAATGCAACCGGCCGAACAAACACACTCACCCGAGTTGCATGAGGAGGCAATTCATATTTGATGAACCCGACTCTTTAGCCGCCTGGCCGACGCGGAGGGGTCAGCAGCCTAACGTAACCCAGTTCCGGCTAGGGCAATCGATATCCTGCCGCTTTGACTCTAGTTATCTGGAGTTGGGGAGCTATCTGTTACACTCCTATTTATCATTGGCCGTTGAAAATAGAAATCTTGAAATGATACTTTCACCAAAATATTAACAAATGGACGCTACCACCCGTTCGCTCGCTGTTCAAAATTCTCTTAATTAAATTGCTTCCAGGAACATTATCCCTTTTTCCCGAAACGATAATAATGCGGATTATTGACGCCACATTTGATCCGCATTAGAAAAGACTCAGCCACCCCAAAGCTATAAATTTTTCGAATAAATCGCACCAGGCTGCCGGACTTCGATTCCCACCCCATCATCATCATCTGGAATTGAGACTTTCGAAAAAGAACCCTCATTTCACTCCCTGACCATCTCCGTTCGACCCGACAAATCTCGAATCGTTTTCGTTTCCAATTTTCTCAAGAAGATTAGGTTCGACAAACAATGCCCCGAATAGAGAATCCGCGTGCGCGCTCTGTTCAACGATCAAAAGAATCTGCTGCCACAATCTGCTACCGATTTGTTGCTTTCACCTTTCGCTGTCTCTCTCCCCCCTTCCCCTTAACATCATCACGTTAGATTTTCCAAAAATATTAAGAAATCACATCAGAACGCACAATCAATCGAACCGTTACAAATATTCCCTCACCGGTCCGAGGGAAGAAAATCGGGTGAACGAAATTGGTTTTACCTCAAAAGTGCACGCCGCACCTAAGCAACGGGAAAGGGATACTTTCTTCCTCTTCAATCATCATCATCGTCATTGGTTTTGACATCGGTTCAAGATCATAATCTCCTGCAATGAAGCGCATCTCTGCCGTTCGTATATTAAGGGAAAATTTACGAACTTCTCCGAATCCTGACGGTCGAAAATCGGACATCTAATGGCCATTGAATTGATCTATGGGTGTCCCGATTGCGACCCTATCTCGGCGAAGGAACATTTTTATGGTCCCCGGACCAACTCAAGCTGGACACGCCATAATTAAAAAATGAGCCACGACCAGGGATGTTTGGAATGTTTAATTGCTTTATTACACTTTCTTCCTGCTTCGGAACATCTGACATTCCGCGCCGAAGTCGATGTATTTAATTTCTCCATCGATGCGTGTTGTGGCGTGTGGCTCAACCGACACGTGGATACGCGTTTTAATTAGAAGGATTTTGGTCCCGGGTGGCGGGCGGCGGCAGTGATGGTTCCATGTCAGAGAGTTAACGAAGAAGAAAGCCTATCAGAAGTAGGATTGAACGTTTTATTGCTACCTAGATCGCGATAAGATCGGAGGCACATTGCTGTTGTAGGTATAATCATCAAAAGTTGATTATTTCATTAGAACCGAAGGGGAACTCAGCGGGTTTATGACGTCCGATTCTCGGTACATATGCCCTATGGATGAATTTAAAAAGTGTGTTGCAAATAATTTCCAACCGAACGGGGAAGTCGGAGATCTCCTGTTGAGTTCAGGTTAAATTATAGTGGAATAAAAGCTTCATGCTTCCATAAGTCGAACACTGCAGTCTGATTTCCGTAGCCTAACGAAAAGAAAGTATTCACCCAAAATCACACAAAAGTCCAAATCGAAGGATTTATGGTCTTTGAATCCATTAACAGCAGTCTTGTTCATGTATGTCGGACAATTTTGACAAATGTTAGAGACTTATCATGGACGCTTCACATTGGCACAAGCACCTGCGTTCAACACCTCTAACCAAATACCTTTATTTGACATACATAGATTGAACATTTAAATCTTACTTATAAAGATTTAAAATATGTGTGATGAGAAAAAAATCTAATATAAAAAAAACTCTGGAGATGCGGGGCATCGATCCCCGTACCTCTCACATGCTAAGCGAGCGCTCTACCATCTGAGCTACATCCCCATATGGGAATTGGTCCGTTATGAAAGTTTAAGAGGTACCTTGTGTTGTGATGATGTGTCGATATGGTATATGTCTCGTGACTCAACCTGATTTGCAGTGGTCGATTGCAATGCAATGTTAATGTTTCAGATAATGGGATTGCATCAACGTTAGTAATGCCTCATGTGATGTGATGTGATGTGATAGGAAGCCACTACCAGTGCAGGACTTGCCATGACGTACAGTTCCTCCTAATGGCAAGATCAAACTGTACATTTCTGTAATCCTCAATATTCCGTTGTATGAAGGGCCAAAAACGAGGGTGTGGACCAGTAAGTAGAAACACTTACACGAAACCCACATGAAATATCCCACTATTTTCTGCCAAATCTAGTATTCCCTTTATGTGCATTTAATAAAGCAGACAATTCAATGTATCATTTTATCTGTGTAGAAAATGATTGCTCTATTGCAGATCCAACAACGCATTTCAGAGGCCTATCCGAGGTTAGGTTTTTGTAATATATTTGTAATCAGATAGGTCTCACCAAAGACCATCTCCAAAATAACAACTAGCTTGTTCATTCGGAAAACAATAAAAGTTTTGACGTTGATTCATAATAAGTTTCATGCACTTGCAACAAAATAAATTAAAAAATTCGAATCGGGAGTAGGACGTTTGGTATATGGATGTTTGGCCGAAAATTGTCCATCAAAGATCGCTCTATATAAGTCATTGATTTCCAAGTTTATAGAAGCATCGAGGTTTCAGAGTACAAAATGATGCACGTGCGTTGTGTGCATATTGTATAAAGGACTTCATGATTTCAACGTCGTTGACAGTTCGTAGATAATTCTTTGAGCTAGCAAATTCTTTTCAGTTTGGTTTACCACCAGACACTTCATTTATTAAAAATCCTCGCTTCATCGCAGGATGAGCACCTTTTTAACAAATGTTGTCAAATTTGGCAGCTCCTTCTTGGAATGACCAATCAGTTCAAGCCAAAATTTGTTCAAATGCTGTTCTTATCTCTGAAACCGGCAAGCAATGTCTTTGAAGGCGGTATTAAGCACAGCTGCCCAAATTCTTCACTTTGTTCGCAACTGCATCGCTCAGTTTTCGTTGATCACAAAATACCGACAAAATACCTTAAAGACTGTTTCCAATATTTACAGTAATGCACACAATGGCAATGCGTCAGTCATAAAGATCAGCCAAGGAGTTTTAGACAATTAAAAAAACCAAAAGTACGTTATTTGTGTAACCTCACCTGTAACAGCCGGTGAGTCAGATCTAAGCGGTACCCCAATCTGTTTGTCTTGGCCCCTCTTTGATAGAATTTTGTACAACGTGTAAAATGATCGTGTTCAAAAAGGCAAAAATTGGTATTCGACAATTTGGCCATACAAATAAGCAGTTTGAATATGTTTTGAAAAAATCTTCAACTCCTAATTCCAGGTGGAAAAACGAATTATGTTTAAAAGCTAGACGGAATGGATCATTATTTTCAATAATCTAGAAGAAATATGCAGTTCTTTCGAAAGATGTCTTCTTTTGACGCTTTCCACGTGGGCCTTATATGGCGATATATATTCCTGCATCCGAAAGCAAACTTCCGAATCAAGTGCTTGCCCGGTTTATTACTCTTTTGTGAGATTGTTCTTTCTTTTAAAAATGAGTAATCCTTTGGAGTTTTACTGACCAATGAAAAAAAACATTGTCCAAACGACCATTCGGGCAAACGTCTGTATGTAAAACGTCCATTCAGCCAAACGTCCGTTCGTCCAAACGTCCATTCGGCCAAACGCCTTTATACAGTACATTCATTCGGCCAAAAATCCGTATGCCAAACAGTGTCTCATCCTAATTTTTCCCCGCGTTGTTAGTACGCCGTCCACGACGAGAGAGCATGACGAGGAGTTTCCTTGCAGAAAGCTCATTTCAGTGTTAATTTGATCTATTATAGTATATCCCGTATCCTTTGTTTAGTGCAGATCGAGTTACTTTATCACTATTGAGAAATGATGAAGTATTCGGTATTGTTACAGTTGTCATTTTTTAATTTGTTCGTGATGAATCAAGTTTTATTGAAAGTTTCCGCTATTTAAACCCTTTGTGGGTGACTGCACTCTTCAAAGACGCGCCCCAATATCAGTCAAAATCAGATTCATTGCAAACAAACAATGACTCCGATAGTGACCATGCATCAGAACCCTGGTCCTAACCAATTCAAACTATAGAACATCAAATAGAAAATGAAAATTCACATAAATGAAGACTAACCATGATTTCCTTATTTCAAGCTCATCCTCGGTGGATGAATCCGAGTATTGTTGCTTTTTACAAGACATAAAATGTAATAAGGACTATTATTATTCCTTTGACTACAAACTCAACGCATTGAGGGAGGGCTGAACCAGAGATGGTCATACGAAACGGGTCTGCAGGGGTAAACTTCTCTTCAACCTTAGTGACCGATACTGTGTTTTTGCATATCCAGTATCTTCACTGGAAGAAGCAGGTGATTCTTGAAACGATCAACTGCCGACTTCAGCAGGATCTCAGCGGTCAAACTTACTTCGATGAACACACCTTCAATTACAATACCCCGAGTTGGGATGTGCATTCTTTATTCGAGTGTAAAGAACTGATAGACATCAATCTCGTCAACCTGTTACAGGTTGAATACAACAACCCGACGTTCAATGCTATCGCACCTTAATAGTTTTAGTGACGGCCGAGAATCATTTTGCCAAATCATTAGTAGTCTGATAAACGTTTAGAGGGTTCATTTTTGGCTGAAAATAGACAACCTGTGGGAGCTTTCAACGATCAAACACTGAAACAATTGAACACAGATACAAAACTAAAGCTAAACACAACACTACAAAATGAAATTACAATGTATTAAGGATAGAAAAAGAGAAATAAAACACCTATCTTATATGTATTACTGCTGTTGCTACCTGTCTTTCGATTCAGAAACGGGTATGAAGACGCGTTATGCTAACTTGGTCGAGGCAGATTTCATGTGTGAACAGGCTGCCACATCAACGTTCAAAAGTGCTTGCACCAAATGAACCGCTTGTAATGATCACTTGAAGATGTGATGGAGGATCATTGCCCTGATATTCCTAAATGTGAAACGTAGTAAAATGTCTCCTGTCTTCGATAATAGGCAAGATGGATTTGAGTAAACCCGAGGAAACTCATCGGGAATGATCTCTCATATGCATCCGTCGAACATCCTCAACGGGTGTTGTGAGAAAATTACCATGAATATCTTACATGCGCCAATGTTACCAATAACTCAAGTACACCGTTTGACTAGATCTGCATAACTAATTTAAGCTCTTAAAAAACAGAAACACCAGAATAACCACCCAGCGACCAAGAAGGAGTCTGGATGTAGACCGAGTTGATTCCTTAGAAAGTTTTCAGACACTTGAGAAGTGGTAAGTGTTCTCAAAAACGTGTGAAAAAAATAGCTTATTTTTATCTGCTTTTACCCTACATCAAAGTAAGATTTAATTTATAAATGAAAAACGGTATGTAACCCTAACCAAAGGTTACTTTCAGCAAAACTTTCTAACACAAGGTAAGCAGTTAAATGATCACAACAACAATATCAATTCCATAACATATAACGGAGAAAAAAAAGGGACCATCGGGGCACCCAAGTGAAACGATTTGGATAAGGAGCATGGGATTGCCTCCTTCCTGTAACTGTAACATTTAGCGGGACGAGGCTGGGGTCTTCGACCCCATCTTTTGGATTTATTCGGGCTCGATTAAAGTACTGAGTGTAAACTTACTCTTGAAAGGAAATTCTCTTCCCCAAACGTTGTTGGCCTTGCACACAGGAGCTTGATGATCACAAACAGCAACAGCATCCTGATCATATCGTTTTTCAGATTATTCCACTGGAAAGTTACCGGGGTGACGAACGTGTGCCTATACCGGTGACGACTGAAGCGCAACGAGTGTGATACAATGAACCGTTACAGGCGATGAAATAGAAACTTGATAGGCTGCTGGTGTGCGTGACCATGCAGAGATGCCGTGCAAAATGACTTGACATTATTGCACTGTTTACATCACGGATTTTCGTCTTCAGAAAATAAAAACTCGACCACAACTACGGTGGTTATTATAGAAAAAAAAAAACAAACTGAATTTCAATCAAAACAGATCCAACCATTTTATCCAACATCCCAGTGATTTCTCGTGGAAGTGCACAGGTGTTCTTGGCTTCCTTCAAAGCGAGTACCACGGTAACATATTCCTACCCATTCCCTTGACTTGACCTGCATTCGGGCGGGGCCGGCGCCGGTGTTGTCTTAGTTTGGGATCACCAGTTTTTACACATTGAGGATGTATGCTTGTCCCACTCAAGAGTCTTTTTAAAGATTTAACTCATCACACAGGTTGAACTTCGAGCCGCCTCCGAGGGTGCCAATAGATAGTAGGTTAACCATTTTTTGATGAGTGTGACTTGACTTCTAAAAAGCTTAATATCTTTTAACATGCAGCAAGGTAGTTGATCAGATACCACATTACCTGATCGGAGTCATATTAGCCATCCGGTAACCTAGGAAGAATTTCCGGAGGCCTCGTCTGAAAGACCAAATTATGGATATGGATAAGCATCGAATTGCATGATAGTATTAATCTAAAACATCAAGGTAGATCGTAAAACCGTTCTGTAAACGTGGTCAACTGTGGTTAAAATCGATTAAATGGAGCTAACGTGTGGCAACGTTGTATATGAGCCGCAACATATCGACATGATCTTCCTCTCTCTACTTTTTACGACTTTGATGAGCTGTAACGATCAAACAATGCACATATTTTTTGTCAAAAATTATAAAGAAATTGCTATCTCATAGACCTTCCAAAATAGACTAAAGTTGAAATTTTTAGAAATAAGCATTTGAAGGATAATTTTTCGAAGCTTTTTTCGGCCTCTTTGTATGGAATGACCCATGTAAAATTTTGTAAAAGAAGGTAGAGCTAACGCAAACTAACTCCATGTTGGTAAGTACATGCGGTTCGATTTGGGGTAACTTTTAACTACCACGGGCTCGTTGGTCTAGGGGTATGATTTTCGCTTAGGGTGCGAGAGGTCCCGGGTTCAAATCCCGGACGAGCCCGCTCGACTCGTTTTTATTTGACAACAGTTTCATCCAGTGAGTCGATTCCTGCTTTTATGATGTTCTCTTTATGCTCAAATGTTTTGGAAGGCGTCATCCTACGTCAACTTTTGAAATACTCAATTCCAAGTGGTATAGCCGCATGAATTCAGTTGCTACACAGAAAAAATAATTAATTTTAACAAGCGTGTAAAATATCCTCTAGTTTAAATATTTTATTATTATTATTTATCTTTATTTAGGAGCCTTTCAGCCACAGCTGGTTCAGCTCCACTCCCCTAGTTTAAATATAAGCTATAGACGGCGTAAACAACGAAGTTGTTTGCAAGTTTTCATGCGCCATACAATAATATTTGCAATCTTTCATACAACAGGCTGGATTCAGGCGTTATCTGGCTTAAATTTACATGATATATCCCATTATTCTCTGGCAAATATAGCATTCCTTTTATGTGCATTAGATAACGCAGAAAAATTCAATGTTTCTTTTTATCTGTGTAGTACCAGTACCAAGTAACAAGGATCTCTAGGGTTTTTTTCATTAGGGCGAATCTACAATTGAGAGATTCTCTCCGGGCTCGCTCTCTTTCATTCATTACAGCGCCATTAATAAACTTTCGAGGGATTCTTTAGTACAGATCGAAACACAACAGTGCTGGCTAGCATACTCTACAAATAGTAGAATGAAAAACGTAAAGGTGATTGGTTTATGAATGAAAGAGAGCGAGCCCAGAGAGAATCTCTCAATTGTAGATTCGCCCTAATGAAAAAAAACCCTAGATTTACTATTTTCTACCATTCATAATGATCCTGAGTGTTTATGGTTCCTTTTTTCTCCCTGTCATAAAAAAAGTAACAACTGAACTGCTATCACCCATAAAAGCATCACATCACATCATGACAAGGAGAAAAACAAACATTTTCCTTTTTTCAAGCATAATTCCTTGCAATATCATCGTTTCATTTTCCTCCGCTTTAGAAACCGAACCGTGCATATAAGTTACCATTTCCGTAGGCATCACGAGAAACAAGACAAGACACTATCATGTGCGCGCCTGGAGCCTCATTTATTGGCCTGTCTCCTGTTTCAGAAGCTATCGTCCCTGCTGCAAGTAGGTCGCATCTCGCTGCACACGCGACGATATAATTTGTTTTAAAGTTCCCATCTTGCTAGCAGTAACAACGCTTCTTGCTTATCATCCCAGTCAGTGGTGGCAGGCAATCTGCATAATATGTATGTATCTTGCTTCGAGAAAAGTGGGCCGCTTTTGAAGGCGAGATAAAATGCATACAGAAGTTTGCTGGGGAATAATAAAAAAAACTGGAACATCGTTCGAGCAAGGATGATCTAGGACAATGCGCCCTCCTCAACTCCGATCTAGTGGGTCGGTGATGCAGCGCAACTGTGAGCCCGGATTACTGCCAGGATATCATAATATTTACACTGTTTTGCATTCGAACAATTCTGGCATGACTAAGTCGATGATTAGGATGATAATGAGTCCGTCGGGAAAGGTGAGAAAACCGCAATTAGTCTGAGTGTCATCGAAGTCCTTCTTATTTTCAGGACTAATTGTACAAATCACCTTTCCCGGGTTCGATCCAAAGAATCGTCTTCGAGACGGGGCCAATTAGGCAAACCATCAACCCCTTTTCTTGTCTGCAAAATTACGCTCAGGTCCTATAATTTTACCATTACAGGTGAGCCGTGGAAAACGGGCCAAATTTGAACTAATTGAAAACCGCATCAAAACAACGATTATTAAAGCAATAATGCTGGTCAAACGACCGACTGTCCGACCGGCCAACCGACCGATGACGTTCTGCTCAGGCTTGACGTCAACCGCATAATTGCTTTATGGGCTGGACTTCGGGACTCAACTGTAGCTCAAAATGCGTGAAACCATATGTTTCGACGAAGAAAAAGAAAAACGGGAAAGTGTGCGACTCGTCATGTATAATTTATCTCTCACGGTCGGGTAAGCTCCAGTAGAATTCAAGTCGAAAGTGAAGGCTTTTTCAGAAGTAAGAAGACCCAGTTTGATTTGAGATAACACTTAAGCACCGCGGGTTCGTTGGTCTAGGGGTATGATTTTCGCTTAGGGTGCGAGAGGTCCCGGGTTCAAATCCCGGACGAACCCACCCGATTTTTTTTTTGTGAATCCAAACTTACGAATGCATGATTGATAAAAACATTGTCCTAACTTTTCGATGTCGCGACAAAAAATAATGTATCTCTATCATTGTTGCATACGCAACACAATAATGATATATTGCAGGGCAGAAGAATCAAGACTAAAATGTCGCACAACATTCGATAGTTATTTAGGAAAGAGACATGGCGTTGTATGTATATTGCTTTGTATGCATCAAAAATACAGTCAATCATATCACATGTTGCATCTACCGGAAAGAGACAATGTTTGGTTTTATCCCTCTTTCTTTTTCTGCCATTTTTAATATGTACACTGATATTGATTCAAAATTGAGTCGAGTTCAATTCAATAGTGAAGAAAATAATGTTACGCATGGACTGCGAGAAATTGTTTAATATTTTAGTAAATGTAAGTCTGAGTGACTTTTACCTATATCTGCTATTTTCCTCAGTCTATGAGCAACTCCACTTTTGGCTAAGGCTAAGTTCTAAGTCAAATTTTACTAAATCTTAAATCGATCGGCCACTTAGTTTACGTCTGAATTCTGCATCCCTGTGTCATTCTCCGGAAAACCTGACTTCAAACATATTTTTTCGAGAATTTCTAGCTTGTTTACGTATACGCAGGGTGGCCACACAATCCTAATTTGAAAATTCAATTCATTTTTCCCGAATTTTTCCCGCATTTTTGTCTAATTTTCCCGACTTGGAGAATGAGTTAATATAATTTGGATTTATAGATATTTGTGAAGTTTTCGTGGAAATTGTTCAATCTGAAATTCTGACTTGTTTCATTAACGCAAAATAACGGGTAGCATCCAAAAATCTGGCTTCTTCCGTATTGCGTAGCCTGATTTTATCTCGCTCTTATGAGTCACTGATCTTTCAAGTTGCTAGACATCGAAGAAAAATAGTAAAACATTCGAGGTTTTCAACTGCCAAATAAAGCGCGTGCGTTGCGTGCAAATTGTATCAAGTATTTAATGTTTTCAACATCTTTGAGAGTTCCTAGACAATTCTCTGCTAAAACTCTTTTCAGTTTGGTTCACCACCAAACACTTATCATTTATTGAAAATCCTCGCTCCATCGTTGCTTTTTTGTGCGACAGATTAAGCACCTTTACAACAAATATCAAATTTGGCAGCTTTTTCTTGAAATGACCAATGAGTTCTTTCACTTTGTGAGTAGCTGCAGCGATAAGATAGTCTTTATCTACGAACGTTTCCTGACACAGCTGCAGACGCCTTTTAGCTGTGTCCTTGATTCGAGTTATAACATAAGGGTAAATGACGTAACGCGTAAGGGAAATACGGGATCAAGCTTATATCACTTCGAAGTTTTCTGAGCACAAGCCTTCAGGCGTGAAATTTTCAAGAATCGTTTGCTACACTGGAACATCCATTAGTTAGCAGTTTGAGCGTTTTTTGTTTTGTATTGTTTGTGATTTTTAGTCTCAAAAACGTGAAGTGATAATTAACATAACCTATAATTCATATGGAGAAAGGACTGCCTCTAGTTTTACCATAAAGTGTATATTCATGGAGATTTGTTGAGTAGCTACTTTAGAAGACCACGGTTAATAGATTGACAGTTGTTGCGGAATGCTAAACCATATTTGACAGAAATTTTTAAAAATTCTCTCGCTTTCTTGATTGTTGATTTAGAGGCAAACATGATTTCCATATTAAGGACTGGCAAAAGATTGCTCTCCGTCAATTCTCTGTCAATTTATAATTTTGCTTTGACGCTCAGGCTTAAAAAATTCAAATCGTTAAAAAGAAACGATGCCATAAGAGATTCGGTCTGGACAACGACTCAACGATTGGTGTGCAGACATGATGACGAAATTCAACTTTGGTCCCAGCATCTTATCGTCTACCGCATCAACCACAACAGCAAACACTTTTGATCCGGCACCGATCGTGACCGACGAAAAACGATTTTAGTTCATTTTTATCTAGAGCTCACCATAGGTTAGTAATATTTGGGTCATGGTCGACATTTTATATTTGCGGAAAATTTCCGAAATGGGCGAATCTGCTATAGTAAACAAACATATAAATCGACGATATTTCACGAATTAAAGCTCAATTTCTTAAACTAAGACCACAATCGAGTAAAAAAAGCTTCTGCTAGCCAATTGTGGTCTTAATTTTTCAAATTGCTCTTTTATTCGGTAAAAAAATTCGATTCAAATGTTTGCTAACAAAAACTGATTCACCCATTTCGCAAATTTATCCAGATTTACACAGATAAAAAGAAACATTGAATTTTCTGCGATGCACATAAAAGGAATGCTAGACTTGGCAGAAAATAATGGAATATTTCATGTAAATTTAAGCCAGATAACGCCAGTTGTATGAAAGATTGCAAACATTGTTGTATGGCGCATGAAAGATGGCAAACAAATTCGTTGTTTACGTCTCCTTTGGCTTGGAATTAAACTAGAGGAAATTGTACGCGCTTGTTAAAACTAATTATTTTTTTCTGTGTATAGTCTTTTTAACAGGGGTTGAAAAATGCACAGCTCATTTTTTGAAAAGCATTCGTTTATAAAAAAAGTGTCTTTGTAATTGTTTTAAGGTCACTAGCACAATAGGTTTCTGTCCTCTGCAGTGACAAATATTTCTCTATTATAAAAATGGATTGAGACTTTATGGTATTTTAAAAATGATAATATTTAAGTATTCCTACCCCTAAAACTTCAGTATTGCAAACATCTCTAGATGCTTCAGTCAAAAGGATCATCTAAAGAGTTCTCGCAATTAAAATAAGAACAAAAGTAAGTCATGTGCAAAACCTCACCAGTCACAGCCCTGTAGCCAAATTTTCTGGACTTTACGTTTATGAATAGGGTGAACAAATCCGGCAGAAAATGATTACATGCCAATGTCAAACATTGTTTCATTACGTTGATAAGATTGTTGGAACGAGTAGATAATAAAAACGCTACTCGAATCGATTGAAGAAGGTGTGAGTATGGTTCCTTCCATATGACAAAAATTCCCGATGGATCTTGAAATTCCCGACTTTTTCCTGCATATTTCCCGATGACTTTGGATTCCCGCATTTTTTTCCGCATTTCCCGATTTTCCCGAGTCTGTGGCCACCCTGTAAACGTATACAGTATCAGGAGGTGATAATTGTTTCATCTGTTGGTGGTGCTCGTACGTGTGGGCGAGCTAGTTGTTTTGAAAGAAAATATGTTATTCTATGTCATTGTTTGAATTGGTTACTCTCGATGTAACGAAATTTTTTTTCGAGGTATTGGGGATAGTTGGTAAAGATGGATGGATACTTACAGCTTTAAAGCGAAACATAGCATTACAATAAATTTCACTTTGTTCTGTTAACATGAACTTAAGCATTTCATACAAGTTGTTATAATAGCATAGAATTCTTAATTTATTCCTAAAATATGATTTGATTTGCAACAGATATTGTTCATCTTTTCAACCATGTCCGTTTCTAGCGACATTCTGCTACTTGTTGCGTACGTTTCATCAAAGCTTTGCCAATGCCGACTAGTGATGCACTGTCAATGTTCGAGCGATTGGTAAGTTTGAGTTTTAAAATTATTTTCTCTGTACATTTGGAGCATTTTCTCTGGGGATTTTGTTACGTGGGGTTGTTTTGAACAAATGGATTCATCATTTGTTAAAGAGGTCAATGAAAATATGTCCGAAAAAGCGCGAAACGGAGTGCGTTCAGGGAACGGGAGTCTGAGTTGCAGCCTGGATCACAATTTCAAATTCAGTCCGAAAACGTTTGGATTGACCAACTGAAAAAGCTACAGTAACAACTGGTCGGGGTTCTGCCAAATTGCACCAAGCGCCTATCGAAAATCATCAGTCTTGTCCGACATATTCAAACTAAACTTTTAAATTTGAAGATGCACCTGATCATTGTTTCTTGAATTTTGTTACCAATAACCAATTTAATTGATCCATCTACAAAAATGCACGGAAACAAAATATTCGGTGAGGACTGTATGGGATCAGTTACGAAGAATGACGTATAAGTCACATAATTCGTGTCAAAGGTAGTCAATCTCGAACAAATCTAAACTGATTCTTAAATTTGATGTTATTTCCGACATTTTGCTTTCATTCAATAAAATTTGAAAAAGATGAGAAAATTATGACGTTTTACTTTGTTGCAGTTCTTTCATCTCACCTTGTACATATCGTAAATTTGTGTAGCCTGAAAAGCTACTGTTTCAGCTAAATTTCAGATCCTAATTTTTGAGCTCCACTGTATGGCTGATATAGAACATCCCAGATCATTTCATGATATCTGTTGACCTTTCAGAAGACTCCAGATAAACATGGTTGAAAACATATCGTAACTTTGTTTGGCCGAAAAAGCTACAGGTACACTTATATATCCTAAGTTCAGTACGCCAGGACAGTTTGGATGACTTAGAACATTCCAGATTATTTCATAAAATAGGTTGGACATCAGAAAAAGCTAAAGTTTCAATTGTAGTTCCTAAGTTATGAACTAATGAACAGACTGGTATGACCCAGAACATCCCAGATTCCATCATAATATCGGTTAACCTTCCAAAAGATCCATTGAATATGATTCAACACATATCGTAAACTTGTCTAGCCTAAAAACTATAGTTACATCTGTACATCCCAAGTTTTGAGCTCCAGGGCTGTTTGAATGACCTAGAACATCCCATATTATTTCATAATGTTTGTTGTTTTTTCGGAGGACTCAATGAACATGTTTGAATACATATCATAAATTAGTATTGCTGAATAAGCTACCCTAGCAAAGGAAAATAACAAGCTGATATCATATAAGTAACAAGTTCTGTTATCTCAGTTATCGTTTTGATTTCCACTGTTATCGCATAACAAATTCAGTTATCAACATTGGAAAATTTTGTTATCTTATGTTATCATTTTGAACACATTATTTTTTATGAACGTTATAAGTTGAATTGCAAAACTATAAAAAATATTCCAGCATATTTGAACAAGAAATTTTGCATTGAATCAAAATATTTCTTTCAGTTATTAGCATGAGCATTAGATTTAAAATTAATAACATAATTTGTTACTATTTCAATAAATTTGCTTACAATACTGGATTTGTTATCAAGTTGTTCGCAGTGATAACAAAATAAGTTATTATTATGATATTCAAGGAGTATTTTTTGTTACTCATTCTGTTATTTTGGCTGTTTATTCAGCCTAAATGATAACATATTCAGTGATCAAAAAATGATAACCTCCCGACCAAAAGGGAACAACAAAATTATTTCAAGTTTTGTTATTCAGTTACGCTGTTTTCATAACAGAGGTTGTTAGAATTTATATGGCGGATGTTGTTAAAATAACTGAAATTCTTGCAAAACATCCTCTAGAGATAACAAAATTATAGCAAACTATGATATACAAATAACATAAACAAAACAAATTTTGTAACAGTTTTGTTTCGATGTAGCAAAATCATATCAGCTAGTGTTAAAATTAATTTACTTTCTTAACGCAGCTTGTGCCTCTCTGGGCATTATATCATAATTTGTTATATGTATATTTAACAATTATGCAGATGAAAATGTTTTAAACAAATTTATATCATAATCAGTTAGTCGTGACAAGGTTTGTTATAATTTTGTATTTTTTATGTTATACGCTTCTGGTCGGGCTGGTATCAGAACTTGTTATCAATTTGGTATATTACTTCCTACTTACTTCTTCCCTACTTACTCCTTTTTCCTACTTAATCGGGTACCGTTACAATGGTAGATTCTAAGTTTAAATCATCTAGAATATCCCTGATTATCTCATAGTGCCAGTTGACCTTTGAATAGATTCAAATTACATTATTGATTATAAAAGCGATTTATAATAGCTATTTTGATTATAATAGCGATTTGTATAGCTAAAAAAGCTACAATAACAACTGAAGATCCTAAGTTATGAACTCAAACATAGTTTTGATGACCTAGAATATTCCAGATGTTCTCAAAAGGCCTGTTGACCTTCCAAAAAATTCAGTGAACATAATTGAACGCATGTCGTTACTTTGTATTGCCAAAAAAGCTACAGTTTCAACTAAAGCTCCTAAGTTCTGAAATTGATCTTCCAGAAGACTAAATGAATACGGTTGAAAAAATACATATATAATCGAAAAATCGACAGCTACAGTGACCGGTAAAAATAAAGATCCACCTTTGATCAA
>JASCZW010007459.1:0-66056 GCA_034211315.2 Aedes japonicus | reverse complement strand
AACGATCACAAGCACGTGGTAGAGGCTTTTAAAGGAACGCCTCAGTTCGAGATGCGGCTAAAAAAGTTGCATGAGAGCAAGACTTTTGTGCAAAAATACCAAAACTCGAGATGGGCTACGTACGTTTAAGGTTCAAGAAGTCCCCAAACCGTGACGATAAACAGAATACGGTCGCAAAAGCCGTGCCCGGGAGTTGTACGACCACAAGTTAACGAAACTATACTGCTGCGATGACGAGACGTATGTGAAGGCGGACTTCAACCAGATTCCAGAAACCTGTATACATGACTGCGCAAGGGATACGTATGATGTTCCCGAGAACTTCCGAATACAGGAGGTGTCAAAGTTCGCCAAGAAGTTCTTAATTTGGCAAGCGATTTGTATTGGAAGCGAAGTAGAATACACCTTTCGTTACCACAGATATATTTGAAGAAGTGTCTCCAAAAGCGGCATCTCCCTCTCCTGAAGGTTCTTGACTGTCCGACGATATTCTGGCCGCATTTGGTATCACACTACACAAAGGACGTACTAGAGTGGTATAAGGCGCATCTAGATCATGACGGAAAAAATCATAGCAACAATCCATATGAAACTAGCGATTTGAAATTGGTTCACAATTTAAGCACCCCTTGATCTGCACCTTAGCATACGGTTTACGGTACTTTTTGAGTCTTCTTAAAGCTCCACTTGACGATGGCCCAATATTGTTCGATTGGGTGTAGCTTTGGCGAGGAGGATCTTGTCCTTAGGCACCACTTGAACGTTGTTGACAGCATACCACTCCATGGCCTTTTAATGGCAACATGCCAAAGCCGGCCAAAATAGAACGGAACAATTGTGTCGCTTCAGGAAAGGCAGTAGATGTTTTTCGTAGGCACTCGCTCAGATAAATTTCCTGATTGACGGTTCCAGTCGCAATGAAAACGTTGCTCTTCAAGCCACAGGTACAGATGGCATGCCACACCAGATATTTCTTCGCGAACTTTGATAGTTTAATGTGCTTTAAAATTTACGCCACCTTTTCCAGTCCGTTAGCCGTATAAAATACCTGTCCAGGAAGCGGTTTAAAGTGTGGCATGACGTAAGTTTCCTCGTCATGTATCACGCAATCAATCAAAGCAACGTCATCAGCCAAATCGAAGTCGTTGCTCCATAGTGATAGGCTGCCAAAGCAACCCGTATGGGGTCGGACAAGGCTCCGTTATGTAGGACAATGTATGTGAAAGCCTCGCTGAAAACTGCGCAAAAAGTGAAGCGATATAAAACATAAAATGGAAAAAAATGATCCTCATACAAAAATATAAACATCGCTAAGCGTGGGATTTGAACATTTGTCCTTGGCGTGAGAGCAAAGCTTCTTTGCTAAGCCAACTCAGATTGTTGAGAAGTAAACCCTGAGTATCTATGATATGCTTCTCGTTGGCAGTGAAACCACAATCTTGTACAATAAATTCATCCTAATGAGAAAAAAGAATACGTTTTGCAAAACATGGTTGTTGCAATGTAATTTCAATAATATATAGAACAGCCCATATAATCTTGTCCTGTTTATGTGTTATAAATATATGGAACCATGTTTTTAAGAACAACAATAAAGTATTATTCCCTTGCAGCAGTGAAAAAGGATTTTTAGCTCAACCGCTTGTCAGATTGATATATAGAGTACGAGAGCTACAAACTGTTCCAAGCTTGGCATGTTTTGCAATACGTGTATAATACATTTATAATACGAACAATTATAAATCATTCTAAAAGATGTTTTGTGTGTTACTTGGGATCAGAAAGATGCTTCGATTTCCTGCAATGATGTGGCCTCGGAGTTGACGCGAATGATGCGCCGCATCTGTGGCCGATCATGTCGGAGATGTCGATGGTTGGTTGGACGTCATAACTTCCAGTAGTTGTTCGAAGTGCTCAAACCCACGTTTCAACTGGTCAGTGGGGTCGGTAAGTAACTGCCCAGTAGCATCCTTCCATATCGTAGAGGAGGCGGATATCGCCAGTGTTTGCGGCTTTCTTCCCTTCGTCGGCCAGGGAGTTCACCCACGCTCGCTTGTCCCGTCGGCAGCAGCGTTTTACTTCCTTCTCTAAGGCCGAGTACCGTTGACGGGACTCGAACTTGGCTTGCTTTCGACGAGGTTGTAGAGGTATGCTTCATCGCTGTTCTGTCAGGCTTCATTTGAAGCTGTGGTTTTGTTTGTTACTTCACCTTTATCATCCTGTCCAATCTTGATGAAAGTCATGCTCGTTAGATTCAAAAGCGTGGATTTTCAGGCAACATAACATTGACTACCTAAAAGTTTCATGCGAAATTAAAAATGAACGTTCGATTTTCAAAGTGGTTTGATATTCATTTATGTAAACAGGTTCATTTTCAATATGAATATCGAGATGTCAGAAATGAACCTCAATGAATATCAATTCCCGTGGAGTTCGGAAAATATGCAAGTGTAGCCCAGTCCAGGTATTCTTGCTCAATATTGCTAGCATTTATTCTTATGGAACGATGATGATGGGTCTAGTTGTTCTGTGTTCGCATTAGAATTCAAAATATCTTAATAATAAAAAAACATAAAAAGAGATGATATTCAGATTTTGTCTAATGAAATTCATGCTTATCAATTGATAATCAAAACAACAGTGACAGCAGATTTTTGACCCACACTTAAAGGGTGTCCACAGTTAAATTGCATTACTTTCAATAAGCTGTAACATTTCACCCTTTGGGTTGATTTCAACGAAGTTTTGGGTGAAATGACCTCAGCTTGTATTGTTAACACTGCGTGAGTTTCATTGTGAAACGTGTTGTAGTTTCGAAAATTGAGCCGAAGAAACAGAAAGTGCGCGAGAATATTTTGCACACGCACCTCGACAACCCACTTCTTTCGCACCAAGCCGTCGGAAAGATGTTGAAAATTCACCAGTCTACAGAGCTTGTGTCATAAAACGTTTCGGGGAACGTTTAACTTTCGATCGGAAAAAGGTGAGTGGTAGAAAAAAGGGTTCCGTACTGTGTGAATGATCACAAGCGAGTGACTGTTGCGCTTTAAACGCAAACCCAACAGTTCCGTTTGGGATGTCGCGAAAAGCTACACTTGACCAAAAGTTTCGTGCAGAAAGCCAAGAAACGAGCCGGGCCCGGTCATTCAAAGTTCAGAAAGCTCTAAACCGCAATGAAAAACAGAACAGGACAGCTAAAACACGTGCGCGTGAGCTGTACACACAAATATTGACGAAACCAGACTGCTGCATCATGGACGATGAAACACACGTAAAACTGAACTTTAAACAAATTCCCGGCAACCAGTATGTGACTGCGAAAGACATGTTCGATGTTCTAGAATCTCTTAGGAAACAGCAAGTGTCAAAGCTCCCCAAGAAATTCATGATTTGGCAGGGGATTTATTCGTGTGGTAAACGGAGCAACGCTTCCGTGACAACTTCAACTTTAAATAGTCAAGTATACATGAATGAATGCCTGAAAAAACGACTTCTTGCGTTTCTCTAAACACAAGAGAAATACAAGACGAATGGTGTCAATTTCGTGCCGAAGGATCTTAATCTCCTAAGCCCTCCATGGGTCCAGTTGCGGCCAATTGAAAAATATTGGGCTATAATGAAGCACGAACTTCATGAGCATCCTAATGTTGTCACTGCAGAACAGGAAATGTTGAAGTCATGGTTGAAAGTGAAAAAAATGTCAGTTCAAGCGTTGAACTAAATCGTATTAAGAAGAAAGTTTGGGCATCTGGATTTGGTAAAGAAATACAGTGAAATAAAAATATCTAAACCAAGATTATATATTTTATCTTATTCCCTGAATATTTCGGTTGAGAGACTTGTTTATGAGGACGAGTTTAAAGTGATGCAATTTAACTGTTGACACCCTTTAGAGCCGCCTTCATTCATTGCAGCAAACCAAATTCAGTTTGAAGTGACAGCGGTAACCATGAAAACCGGGAAAGTGAACATCATCATTACACTGGGATAAAAGATAAAACCATTTTCACGTCTCATGGATACTTTATGAATATCCAAGGCAGTGCAAATTTTCGATAGGGTTGAGGTCTGCTGATTATGGTGGCCATTCCAACAGTTTGATGTGATTTACTTGGAAGAACGCAGTTGATTCCCGAGCTGTGTGCTTTAGATTATTGTCCTGCTAGAAATCTAAGTTTTTCTCGAGAACTTCAGAACACATCAGAATTGAATAGAAGATTTTATCAACCTCTCACGTCCTTATTTATCTACCACACTTCCATAATGTTCGAATTTCTTTTATACACATCAGAGGAACTAGAAGCATTCTTAGCAGCAATCTTCCGGAATAATTCATGGCTCTGGTGGTTCCGAACGATGAGATAAGAATGTTTAATAGAATCGGCTCAGTTTTCATCTAAAAACGCGAATAATAACTTCAAACCAGTGAAACACGGGCAACATTTTTTTTTTTTTTTTTGTAAATCATCAGAAGAGACCAGACAATGATGAGAAGTTATAATGAGAGGTAGTAAAGTTTCGTATGCGCCCGCTTTCTCAGCAACAAGAGGAGTTGTCCTTCTCGGACAGTCTTCACAGTTAAGGATTCTGTGGAACACCGAAACCTCAAACCAATAAAAGTTTCCAATTGTCATGTCAATCGGCTGCCAGTTTGTTGAAAAAGTTCTTCGGAAAACCCTGAGCTGCCATCAAGTCACTAATCTGACCTAGGGCAATATGTGTTCCTATGTCGGTGGCCACCACCGCTTGGAAGAGTGCGAGTATTTAGAAGCTATCCATGATAATGCCCAAGAGCTTTTTCTCAGATTTCTCTCCCTCTGCGAACGGCAGTTCGAGTAAAGTACTTGGAATAAAAGAAGACCATTGTTTTGTGGTGACAGACCAGAAGCAACACAGTGTAGGTACCGTAGAGCTGGGTAACATTGATCAGCTTTTGTCATATTTCTTAAAAAAATTATCTATTATGTCCAATTTGGCATGTTTTATACTTTTATTACAAGAAGATCTCAAGGACATACGGGATCAAGTTCCTGTCACTTTCTGACAGTTTTCTAAGCACAAACCTCAAATACTATTAGTACTTCAGGGGTGAAATTTTCGGGTCCTCCCTAAGCTCAGTCGGTGAAGCCGCGGCTACAAAGCAACACCATGCTGGAGGTGGCTGGGTTCGATTCCTGGTCTGGTCTAGGAATGTTTTCGTTAAGGAAAATTTCACAATTCCCTGGGTATAGGGTACTTGCCACACAATCATACTAATGCAACATGGTACCTGGTATCGAAAGCTCTCAAATAACAACTGTGGAAGTGTATTTAGAACACTAAGTTGAGGGCAAGCAAGCGAATTGTGAAAACAATAAGCTTGCAATGCTAAAAGAAGAAGAAGCGTGAAATTTTCAAGAATCGTTTGCTCCACTGGACATCCAGCAATTTAAGCGTTGTTTGTTTTGTTTTGTTTTGTTTGTGATTTTTAGTCTCCAAAATCGTGAAGTGATAATTAACATAACTTATAAATCATATGGAAAAAGGTCTCCACTTTTCCCTGGAAAAGTTTCACCTTAAATTTTAAATTCTCCTAGTTTCCCAATCACAATCGTTCTACTAATACGCTCAAAAAAGTTTTTTTTTAAAAATAGTGTTTAAAAAACTGAAAGTTAAGTCTTTGTTAATCTGTAATATTGTTGACCATGTTATGTTCAGTTATATGAAAATTTTATAATTTAAATTTGATCGCATATTTCTGAGGAAACATCAGCTGATATGCCGTTTAAGATAAGCGTTTAGTTTAAATTTGAGTTGTTGGACTCCAACATTAATGCTCAAGATTCAGTTGCTACAGAGATTATGAAAAGATTTGATTAAATGCATTAAGACATTTTGTAATGGCAGCATAATTAATCATCAATTAAAAGAGAGATTTGGGCAATAAAAATGAAAAAGTGCCACTAATTATTACAGGCCTGTGCCAACAAATAATGTGTGATCAGCATTAAAAATTAGGAATGAGCAATAAAGATGAGAAAAGATCTTCGGATAATCTAATTGCGACCGGTAAATCAGTCAAATAAAGCAACAGCTGTCAGTATATGTGCAATTAATATGGCAGTATTCGCCAAATTACGTAATTTGAGCACTAAACTATTCGCATATGTCTTTTGATTGTTAGATTTTCCCATAAAAACAGTAAAATGAGCAATGGATATTTATTTATCCATTGCTCATTTTACTGTTTTTATGGGAAAATCCAACAAAATTAAAAGACATATGCGAATAGTTTAGTGCTCAAATTACATAATTTGGCGGAAATACTGCCATATTTAATTGCACATATACTAATAGCTGTTGCTTTATTTGATAGATTTACCGGTCACAATTAGATTATCCGAAGATCTTTTCTCATCTTTTATTGCTCATTCCTAGTTTTTTAATGCTGATCACACATTATTTGTTGGCACAGGCCTTAATAATTTAGTGGCACTTTTTTCATTTTTTGGTGCTTTTTCTGAATTACTAAGTGCAGGTAAATATTTTAGTCTTTTGTAATGCCATTTCGTTAAAAATCACTGGTTATTTCACAGAAAACCATAAATGTCTCCGGAATGGGATGATGTCACCGACATTATTAAAATGATTCAATATATTAAACCATAGTCAGACATAATGAAAAGCTTCGAAATTGATAACAAACAATCAGCACTACTTTATGGTAGTTGTTTGAATGTTTGATTTGAAAGGTACTGAATGCCTCATATATAAAGTTATAATATTTTGCAGATAAATCAACAGCACATGATCAGATTCCATAGATCATATTCTCCACTCGGAAGCTTGAAACCCGACCCACAACGATCAATGTTACCCCGTTTTACAGTAGACAACTACTTCATTTGCAGTCATCCACAAACCTCAGGTGAGGGGAATAATCACTGCAAGCAACGCCAACCGACAAGGACGAGAATGATGCCGCTTCATGTTCGTTGAATTGTGAGCCGCGAAAGAAGGGACGAAGAAACTTCGAAGCAGTGCAAATCCGGGCTGGAAAGGCTTTCATTTACTTTTGTACAATGCCCACCGGAGTGGAAAACAAAGCTGTGCGCTGGGAATACTGAATGTGAGCAACGGTGCTGTGCATGTGGGAGTGTGTGTACCTAGTGAGTTGACTTGGGTAGGAAAGAAGGTATTTGCTCTGTTGGCGAATCATATGCGAGTAGTAGTTTCGGTGATTTACATAAATCCAAATTATGTCAGACTTCAAATATGAATGGCAAATATTGCAGAACAAAATTTTGTTGATTAAACAGAGTTGGTGATAGGTAAGGCTCTTATTAGAATGTAAAGATTTGTTCCATCAGCTTGAGGTTTGCGTTTTGTGAAATGCTCACTAAGCACTTTGCATTGCAACCCGTCAAAGGCTGAAAGGCACTATAGTAAAGAAAGAAAAAAAATGCATTGTCGATGGATTTTTAAATGTATCTAATAAAGGCAGTACTCGAAAAAAATGAGACTCACAAAAAAGGTCATCAAAAATTAATGTTCTGTCGGATTTTATTCAAACTTTCAGGGAATTGACAATAACATTATAGTTAGGATTCTACTTCCTTGGTTGCATCTTTTCTTCATGACCAAATGCCTGCAAATTGCTCTTGATACCACTCATAAGGTTTTGGGCAATAGTGGAGCCGACTTTTTTTATGCGTTGACCCACTGCGTCATCAAAGCCAGCTCGTTCTTAAATGCTTTGAATGCTTTATAAGACCTTCATGATGGCTTCCAATTCGGACGAGATTTAATGAGTTCGGTAGGTTGAATTCATTTGGTAGATAAACAACATTGTTATCGCTGTACCAGTCTAATACCGGCCATGTGTAGTGGCAGGTTGGCAAATCCGACCAAAATAGCGTCTCAGATCCGAGAGGCCGGAGGAAGGGCAGCAGGCCCCTTTGAAGTTACTCATTTCGATAGGTTTGCACATTCATGATAACCCTGTCTTCGATTTTTTTTTATCGCTTGTTGACAGCCGCTGGGTCGTCTGAGTTTCATTGATTGATTTCACCGCCTGGGACACCGTCGAATGATTTTTTCCGATGTCATTTCAATAACCACCTAACAGATTGTGATGAAATTTTGCCAACATAAACATTACACTCATAGCTAGTTTCAGTCAGCATCATTTTTTATCCACACGCTGATATCTCAAAGTTATAAGCTTTAGCAGGATTTTGGGACATTTAAAAACTTTCAATTCGAATTTCGCAACTTTGGGGGAATAAATCAAATTGAAAACAGATAATGATGTTGTAATGTTGTTGTTGTTTGGTCGTTTAAACAGGTGCAATTTCGAAATTGAGATCCACACATTATTACTGTGGCATCTAATTTAAAGCCTGTCCACGGTTTATTTCGGACACTAAAATAATAGCCGAAACATCAAAATTACACAGAAGTTAACAAAACCTATTTTTGTTTTCACAATAATAGAGTTATATCTACATTAGAAACAGTTGATTAAGATGTTAATCCTCCTTTAAAATTCTTGAACTTTCTGGCCATCAGGTTCCGTACAGTATCCTCAGATACACCCACCGTGACGATTCTCCATCTTCTCTTGAAATCATTGGTGCCATTTGCTTTCTTCTTAGTTTCGAAGAGTTTCCGCTTAACTAGAGCCAATTACTTCTCTATTGGGCGTAGTTCTGGACAGTTCGGTGGATTGGCTGTTATTGGCACGTATTTGACTTCTTGTACCGGACCTCTAGGGTCGATTTCGCATAGTGACAAGAGGCCAAATCATGCCAAAATCGAGCTGGAGAGTCGCGGCTTCAGATAAATGGTAGCATTTGCTTTTTCAGACATTTTTACTCGTACACTTTCTTAGTGATAGTGCCGGCAAAGACGAAACTTTTAGGTTTTCGAACACAACTACTTAAGGCCTGCCAAATCAAATACTTCTTCGGGAATGTGGACACTTTTTTTGGGCGGAAATGCTGGGCAACGTCGTCGTGGTTACCACCATTTTTGGTTTTACATACATTAATTGTTATTTTATATATTCTCCGTGCGAGGAGTAACGATTATGATGTAGAAGGAGATGTTCGCTCATCAGCATGAGGCACCAAGAGTGAACAACAATGGAGAGAGTTCCTCTCCCATGTGCGCATCGGTAAACAGAGTGCACACAATAGATCGCTAGAATAACTATACAAGCCACAGTGGTACATGAGCGTCTTCCAACCGGACATTTTTGCCTGTTGAAGTGGCGGACTTAGTCCGTGCTTCGACCTACCCCGCAGTGGGATGTTAGGCAAAAATGTCGTTGGTCTGAGTACCACTGTACACATGCCCTTTTCGCTCAATTTTCCTAAAAAACATCTGTCATATTTCCGAGCCTGCCGCACACTAGCGGAACTATCAAAAACTTTCTCTTCATATCTTTCATTCTAGCCAAAAAACATTGTTGTTCACTCTTGGTGACTCATGGTGATGAGCGAACATCTCCTTCTACATCAAGATAAGCTGAATCGACCGTGAAAGTTTGTATTATCGTCAGTAGAAACGATGATTAGAACAAAATGCACCTAACCTGATCACAATTAATCGATTCAATAATACTAATCGCTAATAAGCGGAATCACACCAACTCCAGTAATGCCGATCAGCCAGCCTCGCTGTCGCAGCCGTCGCTCCCATCTAGTAGATTATTTCAACTCTCACAACTACCGATACTGAACATTCCCTACGTGAATCAACCTAATGTCCGGACTTTACTTGAGACACGGACTCAGAAGTTCGCATTCGGTTTAAATTATACTGCGGTAGTCTAAGCAGGCCTTATCTTATGTAAAAAAAAAACCGCACGGGTTGGTGAACGAAGATATTGCAGATTTTACCCCACATCCCCATATTCTTAAAAGAAGCCGTTTAGCGTTGCTCGTCCACATAAGCCTAATCTTATGTAACATTTTCTTAGATATCGAATAAAGGCAGTTGCATCGGCCAAACAGGCTGGCGAACGCAAATATTGCTGATATTATCCCACTTGCCCCGTGTTTTTTAATTATGCCCAATTATCTATGGCCGGAAGTGACTTAGATAATCAAACTATGCCTAGTCTTAAGTATTTTTTTTCTATAAATCATATGGAGGTTGTTGCACCTACCGCACAGATTGGTGAACAAAGATATTGCTGATTTGACCCCACTTCCCCTATATTGTCAGGCTATGCTCGTTGATACATGTTCGGTGAGGCTACGGTAGTCCAAATAGATCTAGTTTTATGTAAAATTTTCCTAGGAATCGAATAAAGGTGGTTGCATTCAACGCGCTAAAATATTGCTGAAATTACTCTATTCCTCCATATTTTAGAATTTTGTCCATTTAGCTATACTCGGAGGGTTTCCAGAAATAGGCTTGATTTTACGTAAAACTTTGTAAGGAATTTGAAAAAAAAACTAGGGAAGTGGAGTACAATCATCCAGCACCTCCATTCAATTTCGAGGAAAATTATACATTCAATTAGGCTTAGTTGGACAACTGAAGTTCCCCAAATTTAAAAATATGGGGATGCAACCACCTCCACTCGATTTTTTCACTGAAAATTAATTTAAGTTTGTATAATGAATTCGAAGGTAGCACTAACAAATTAATTCGTTGTTTTCTGCAACGAAACTGATTTGTACTACATAGAAAAAAAGCATTCCCGGAAATGAAAACGGACCGTGACCTAGAAGTTTTCAAAATTTTTCCCCTTAAACGTTAGTTTAGCTCATTATTACGTGATTAACGGTGTTATTTTTGCTTAACTGTGTTATTTTTGCTTGTTTTCGAATTCATGAAATTCGTGCATTGTACGAATACAATGAAAAGAGCTACGAATACAAATACGAATATTTTGTTACAAATTAAAAAAAAAAAACTGATGGTTGCACGAATGACCGACAGATCTAAAATATTGACTTGAAATGTAAATGAAAACAAAAGCGCAACCACGTGGAGTTGTTCAGCGTTTTTTTTTTTCGATGTTTCTGTCATGGGATTTGATACTGTATTTTATTATTGGAAAGCGCCATGGTGACTCGTGAAATGATACTTGAATAATAAATATGAAGTCATAAATCTTGAAAGTGCTTTTATTTTTATTTTGGGATACATGCATGAGTACGATAAAAGATAAACAGCAATTGGCTGGTCTTCACGAAATTCATTTCGCGCATTATACAAAAAAAAGGTGTGATATCACCAGATTTCACCAGATAAAAAGCAATATGAATGTTTCATTCAATATACGAGACATTTGATCTATTTACAAAATCCATGATTACGAAACGAATCAAAGGTATTTTACGAAACTAAATTTTCAGTTTAGAAAAATTTAACATAAAATTAGTCCACCTTAGACTACCACGGAGTTCCGAGCAAAGATATATAGACATTATTTTAAAAACTCGGGGACCTAAGGTAGAACATGTCCAATATCTCCGTCATGAATCCTTCTGCATTCAATCCACCATAAATTTCTACCTAAGAAATGCTATTTTTCACTAATTAATTACGCGTTACTCGGCGCTGAAATATTGAATTCTTTCACGATTCATGTACTTCTTTCCCACTATGCGGCGTCTAGCAACTCCATCTAACTTTCCAAATTCATCCTTCTCAAAATAGTACTAAGCTTCACGTTTTGCTGGAAATGACAATTTCCTCAACCCGCTCCTTTGTTTTACCCATTCGCTCTCGAAAACAATCAACCAAAACTAGCAGTGGCCGATCTCGATCCGTTTTTTACTGGATAGATTTTGTAGGCTCAATTAATCGATACTTTTAATCGATCCTCTACTGTTCGATTTTTTAGTGAGAGAATCGACTTTCAAACTCAAAACTCAAAGTGACTCAATAAGTATTTGCAACATGTTAAAATGTTATTACAACCTGCCAGACCTATTCTGAACGACATTGATCAATATTAAGAATCGCCCTCACCTAGCACTAGGTACACTATGACTTTGACATTTATTCACCTCGCAAACCTCTCGCAGTGTCACCAGCTAAGCTGTTTTCATGTTGTGCCCGAGCCCTTTCGGGGTAATTTTTATTTGTCATTGTCGTTCCGGTTTTATTTACGATATTTTGTCTGCGTTTAAAAAGAATGGTTGAATGGTTGGGAAAAACGACAAGCGGTATAAGCTAAAACCTAAGTGCATTCATGAGTTCGCTGAATGAGCACCTATGGTATCTGTGATGACAATTTATTCACACAAAGCTGTTTTCTGTACAACAATAAAGCAAAAAATCAAAAATAATTCACTGTTTTTAGAATAGTGTAATAATACATCACATTGCCCTTGATTGAAGGTACACTAGATATGAATCAATTCATCAATTAATCAGCCGTAAGCTTACAAATTACAATTTGCTCTCGGAAATTTTGCTTTGACAATTTATAAATTGTAATTATATAAATTACAAATCAATTTTCTTCGAATCGATTTTTCCACAGTATATTTGTTCTCGAATCGATTCAGCATATCGATTTTGTTGTGTAAAATGCCCATTGCTGACAAAAACATGTCGATTGCTATGATCACAAACTCATCTATAAGTAGGTTATGAGACAGACGTACACGACTTAACTTTTAGGTAGTCATTGATCTTTAGGTTGGCAATGTGTATTTCTTATTTCATTTACTGTCATGGAAATGTTAGACAAAGCGATTGACAAACGGGATGCTTCGTTTAAAAAACAAACACATGTAAGAGACAACAGTCTTCACGTGACAATACTGGTGCGCTATATCCATGGTTAACAAAGAAGAGCGGAAATATGAGCTCTCTCAAAAGCAACAGTGATGCCATAGCTGCCGCTCATCAGGGAAGCATTATTTATCGTTGTTAATTGTACATTGGACAGGTCCGAAACATATTTTTTTATTGCATATGAAAGTGCTAGATTATGGACAATATAATCATAAGCATAGATCAACCTCAAATGACTGGAAGAAACATGAAATAAATAGTGGATTCAGATTATTCGAACATGAAATTTAACTCAGTGTTTCTGGCAACAAGCCTAGATGTGAGAAGGAGCTGATGAAGACATTCCCTCCGGTACACGCGAACAAATGCAAAATATACAAAGGCAAACTTTGAGCAAACTTCTTCTTCAGGTAGGGAACTGATGGTTTTCTAGATGATGTATTTTAAATCCTCAAAATGACAGTAATAAATTGATAATCAATTATGATCATGAACATTGAATCATTAGTCCGATCGATAGAGCTTATTTTCATATCATTGGATATCAGTGAAATAATTTGGAAAATGTAGAAGTTTAAGTCGTATGTCCTAACAACTTATTAAAACAGTCACTCCTGATTAAGCCGTTCTCTACCTATTTCACAAAAATTATTGTTACTTCATAAATTGCTTACAGAAGCTGCCCTAGCTTGCATTTTTAGGTATTTACCGGTTCTATACGACTGCCAAGATCTTGAAATCATTCCACTATCTCAACGTTGTGTTCTGCCACCGTAAAATCAACACCAAAATAAACAAATTTAAGTAATTTTCTCCATATAAATAACACGTAAGAATCTAAGTGTCTTCGGCAAAATTATTGATAATTGGCCACGGTATCCCAGGTAGAACAACATTATGTAAAAATGTATCTCTGTAACATCCATCACACGAAAACTAAGACTCTTATCTTTTATGTGGGGCTGTTTTTAACATGTTCTATAGGAGGGATCAGCTGTTTTTTTGAACATTGTATGTATATAAACTTTTATAAATCTGAATTTATGAACCCCTTTTAACTAAGCAGGAGCAGTCAAAGCGTGGTCAGAGATGGTCATGGGAGCGTCAGGCCCCTTTCTGACTATTCATGGCCCACCGAAGGCCTCTCTGGCCATAACTAACATTCTCTAAAGACCCTGGACTGCCTCTTGACCTCCTAATGACCAACAAAAAAAATGGAAACCATTTTAGTTTTATCTTAGCCGTATAGCACTCCTCCCGGCTTTGTTGATAAAACTACATTCAAAACTGTTTTGAGTACCAACACCATCTATATGATCCTTGAAAAAACAATTTGTACAAAGTACAAATACTCACTCTATAGACGATAGTGAAAACAAGTTATTAAAACTTGACCATGAAAATTTTGAAAATGTTCTAGGGAAAGATTCTATGACCACTTGAGAACCTTCATAAAACCTATTGGCTTCCACGAAAACCAGCATACGACCAAATGGCCACAGTTGTCAAACTTCATTGTGGTATCGTGGCTGTTTTTTTGTTCTGCTTTGTACGATTCTCTAAGAAAAAAGTTCTAGTGTTACGGGAAATTTTGTTTCATAGCAAAATATCCAGAACAAATTGAGTTTATTACAGCGTATCATGCTCCAAAACATTTGCACATTCAATTTAATTGTGAAAATGGGCACGATAAGAGCCAAAGTAAGTTATGCGGATTCATAACAACAAAAACAAAATTAAAACAAATATATTTGATAAATTAATCACTTTTTTATCATTTTACGAGTCCATAAAATTAAAATAATACCAGAGATTTTAGAAAACAAGGTTTTAAGATCGTTGTACGAAAACGGACGTTCTAAGCTTTCATTGGGTGCACGTTAGAGAGGCGGCGTTTAAATAATGTTTTTCTAGCAGAAATAATGTGAAAGGCTTTTAACTCATAAACTAAAATAAGGTGGTACTCCGGAATTCTTAATCCGTCACGTTGGTAGATCACCTTTTTATGTTGCGTTACGAGATAAAAGATCTACGATTGAACATAAGTCAAAATTAATTCAAACTATGGAACACATTTATTTTTGTAGTCAAAGGAACATAGCTTAGCCCTTATTACACTTTATGTTCTATTAAAAGTGAAAAAAAAAACTCGGACTCAGCCATCACATATAAGCTTGAATTAGGAAAAACATGGTTAGTCTTCATTTATATGAATTCCCATTTTCTAGATTTGACGATCTAAAGTTTAAAGTAGTTAGGACTAGGGTTCTGATGCATAGTCAGTATCAGAGCCATTGTTTGTTTTCTTTTATAAATCCGTATTTAAAATGTTCTCTTACTCCTCAAAGGGTTTAAACAGTGGAAACTTTCAATAACCAACAATATAAAAACTGACAACTGTAACAACACTGAATACTTCATCATTTCATAATAGTGATGAAGCAACTCGACAGGCACTAAACAAAGAATACGGGATACAAAATATCAAATTACTGGTCACAGTGGGTTATGTCACAAGCATCGAAGAAAGAAGGTGATTCCTGAAAATATTTAAATTCAAAAAAATATGATGTCGAACGAAATTTTCGCTCATCACGATGAGGCCCCAAGAGTGCACAGTAATGTTTTGTTAGAATGAAAGATATGAAGAGAAAGTGTTGGTAGTTCCGTCAGTATAGGGCAGGTTGTGAAAATTTAAATAGAATAATTGAAAATTGAGCGAAGGCCTTGGATATAGCAGTACTCTAAACAAACACGCATTCCTCTGCCTTACATCCCACTGCGGGGTAGGTCAAGGCACGAACGAATCCGCCACCTTGACAGGCAAAAAAATGCGCACCTGATTGTGCCTATTGATCGTACATGAGCACGATCAGGTTATAAACAAGCTGAAACCATCCGTTTTCGAGAAGTTCAACAAATTTGAATTATTCACTAAGATACACCCTTTATATAAGTTATTCATGGTTCTACCACAGCCACACATAAGCCGTTTGAATAGTGTAATATTTTTTCCACAATCCATTCCTAGACAACAGGACAATTGAACAATCATTTCACTGGACAAACGATAGAATAATTCAAACAATATTTCTAATATTTTCAGTTTATTAATTTTGTTTGCTTCCTGTGTTTATATCGTAGAACTTTAGCAAACATGGTCATATACATTATGAATACTTGGTACTCCATCATTCAAAAACAATGTTGAATTGTTTTTAGATCAAAAGGAAAATCATTCATCAAACAAAAGCTCTATGATCAACTTGGCCAGCGGGCACTGAACAGAGCCTTTAAACCTATGAAGTCAGTTAGCTGGAATGCTATTCATTTCCGTTTATCCTTAGCTCAGCCTCAAAAATAATGTTGAAACCGACCGGACCACCCAAACAGTCTAGAATAATAACAGTTGACCACAGCATTTTCCCAAAAATTGAACTTTCTCCATTATCCTACAATTTCAAAAACAGCATCCGATTAGATTTACAAATTGCTTTATTCCCACGCGGCAGTATAAATTGCTACATGACCCGAGCTAGAACAAAAAACGATACACCTACAAGGATTAAAGACCAAACAGCCAAACATGCCGCCCACATAAAATGTTTCCCACTAATAACAGCCAGGAGGGAGAGTGAATTTGAGATAAAACGGCCGTGCGACGAAAGGGAGTCGTTCCAGGTCAAATAGAATACTAAACTCAATGTTTGACTCGAACTCTTCTAATGTGCATGAAGTTGTTTGACGGTTTCAAATATTGTATATTTCTTAAAGAATGACAATATTAAATAAAAATTAATTTTATGCGGCTGTTTTGACAAGTGCTCAATTTATATGTTAAATTGGGATTTCCTTCTTGCAGATGAGACGGTCATATTTGTAAAGCGATATATCCGTCAATGTTGTTGCTGTTTGTACTACATCCCTTGTTGAACAGGCTGGAGCGTAGAATATCTCGTTGATTCCTACACCAATGACTTCAAAATATTGATGCAAATAAGGACTAGCTTCATTCCATACGAGAGTTCAGCTGACCCAAGAGGTAATAGGCAAAAGATTCAAACAACCAACGTTGGATTTGATGAAGAGACTTCGTTATCATTTAGTTACAAACAGAGTTAAAACCATTCATTATTCCCAAACTGCCTTTAAAAAAATTGTTTGGTGATCTTGTGGGGTTTGATTAATACAGAAACTTTTATTAATCCTTTTCACTTCTATAACGCAAATATCTACGGTGTGATAGCGTAAATGCATCCAACCGTTCGTCGAGATATTCTGATACATACTCTCACACCGTAGATATTTGAGTTACCCGCGAATATTCATAAGGCATTCAATAACATGCATGTAACAAAACTCTAGAAAATAATGAAGTGGTCTTTGTAATTTCTACAATAAAATTGCAATTTTTTTCATTTTTTGATGGCATAGCATGTATGGTAAATGAGAAGTTTACTGTTGAATTTCCTATCTCCAATTCAAATTTAATAATATATTATGTTCAAATGTGTCTCCTTCAAAGCGATTATACTGCACCTATTGGGTTTGAATCTATACTTTAATAAACTCTCTACCTAGCAACTATCTTGAACAAAATTAACAAACCACATACTTACTTTTGAAGCATACGTTAGGTGTTTACAAACAAATCGGAAGACGACACTTTTCAGATTATTTACTATGAATTATTTTCGTCATATTAGTTGAAAAAATAAATAACAAATATTAAATTTCATCTGCTTCAAGGTAATGAAGAAGTTGATTCCAGATAGTGCAGATATTGTATTGCATTGTATCTCAAGATCTTTTTCTATTAATTTGGATCACTGGATAGTATTAAAATTATTCAATATTCTTCAATCCTGCTAATAATGTATATCCATATGCCATGAATATATACATATGTTGTATTGGTTCATGTACACTCACCCCACAAATGTGAATCAAGTAACGCTTTGAACAAGATTGAAAAAATCATTATAAATTAAGGAAAGCATGTATTTGCGTGCAGTTCGAAGTAATATGTTTAGTTTGGTATGTACTTTCAGATAAAACATCGCTTGTTTAGTTGCAATGCAGTAGTTAACGAGTAATTTTATAATTTTTGATGGATGTGCAGGACCACGATTTATGAATCAGGAGAGTAGCTATCCACAAATGTGAATCAGATTGAACACGATTTTTGAATCAATATTTTTTTATTTTATTTATTCGAATAAGTTACAAAAAATGCGCTATTTTCGAACGCTTGATAAAAAAAACGTTGCTTGGTCATGATTGGTTGGATTGAGCTTTTCATAAGAGTAATAAGTTGTATATCTATATAAATGAATATAAATGAAACACTCATTTCGACAACTACGACTCGAGAACTAATAAAGCAGAAGAAACCAAATTTGGCATGCGTAAGTTTTTAAAGGCAAGAAATGTTTCTTTAGTGGTTTGAGACCTTCCCTCTTTCTGAAAGGGTGGCTCTAATACAAATGAAACAGAAGTTTCTGCAGAACTCAAGAACTAATCAAGCAAGTGGAACCATATTTGGCATGTGGGGTTTTTGGAGGCAAGAAATGTTTCTATGGCAGTTTGAGACCCCTCCATTTTCTAGAAGAGGAGGCTCTAATACAAATGAAACACAAATTTCTGCACAACTCGAGCACCAATCAAGTTTGGTGTTGAATCGATAACTGTAAATAATAAAATGGTTCAAACATCAACACAACTCAAAATAATTCTTGTAAATACTTACGGGAGCAGCCATGTTCAAAGTTCTCAAATTGTACAACGCTACACCCTCCGTTTGGATCCACAACAAATTCCAGCGTGAGGCTTTGGTATAAGTTCAATGGCTCCGTATGCATCAGGCTTTCAGATTTCTCCTTTATCATCTTCCAGAAGTTGAAGAGTGCGAGCTCTTCTAATAGTCCGTACCCAGCGTTCTTGTTTCTATTCAATTCAAATCTTTGGAGCAGTTCTTGTTGTAGTCAAACTCAACTTGGTTCAACTGCATCAAATACACATTCTCCAATGGTTCACATGTGAATACAGTGTTGGTACTTTCAGCTGCCAGTGCTTTGGGTTGAGCAGCGTTCGTCGGTAATTGGCTGAAGTCGATTTCGTTGACATTCCAAGGAGAAAGCCCACAAATTTTAAATGCCTTTTTGAGGCACTCCTTGGAATTCGTAAAGTTATCGGCTAAAAGATGCTGCCTCAGCACTTTGAACCAGATTTTCTTGAACGGCCCAAAAAAAAAGTCGGTCCAAAGATTGCAAAATCCGTGTAGAATTCGGATACAGGGAGATGAGTATTCTTCATGCAAAACTCAGCTAGTTGTATGCAGATATGGCTCTTGTGGCCGTCCACGAATATGATCACCGTAAACTCGGTTCCTCTATCAACTATCCACTTGTAATTTATAGGTCTAACCACTTGTAATTTATAGGTCGTTTACTACGTATTCGTAGAATGTTTTTGTAGTCTGCCATCCCTCGTCCGATACGCCAACAGACCATCCTGCTGGAATATTTTCAACCATCTCTTTGCTGATCCGTTGCTGGATAAAGTATCATTGGCGGTGTCAGATCACCCGCTGCAGTGCAACCGAAAAGCACAGTATAGGCTTCTTTATCGGAATTGTTAGTTACAAAACAAGCGTTTTCTGCATTCTTTCCGCAAAGTGCTTTATATTCTTTTGGGACTAGCTGGAAACCTGATTCGTCGAAATTCAGGATTCTCTGAGGTTGGTTGAAAATGGATAATTCAACGTTCTCTTCTGCCAGAGTTGCTTCCACTTCCGAGAATCAATTTCGAAGATGCTGTTCTGTAACTTTGGCTCCAGCTTTCAATAAGTTCGTAACGTATTTCCTCTGTATGTTAGAGTGTCTTTCCAAGAACCGTTGACACCAGTTTTTACCTACGATAATTTTGACATGGAAAGTACTTATATTTATAACTAAATTTAAAAGCAATATGTTAAATACTTTACTTGGAAATGATGCAGGAATCGGACGTGTTTTTCTAATTTTCTAATTTTCTTGGCGTATTCTTCAACCGTTTGCGTTAAATCAGTTGCACTGATGGGGAAGCCCGCTTTGGCCATGTACAGAATCCAGTTTTCAATACGGGTCTCTACTTCCGGAGTCAGCGTTGTTTTTGGTCCTGTTTTTTTCCCTTGTCCATTCTTGATCCGCCGCAGCAGTGTTGAGTTTGGCTCATTAAACGTCTTCGCTGCCCTACGCACGTTCTTCGATTTTTGAGCCAGAATGACCGCACGTTCCATGGCTTCCGGATCATATTGCTTATGCACACCTCTGGGCTTCATTATACTGAGGAATGACTTGGACACGTCTATACGGTGTGATTTTTTCTCCCGTTTGGCTTTTTTTTCGATCTGAAATGTCGAGGAGTACTTGATTCATAAATTGTGACGCATTGCTTTTCTTCCCACAATTTATGAATCACGTATTTCACCCGAAAATCTGCAAGTTTTCATAATAATAAACAAGGTTTTTTTGAAAAATTGTTTATTATACCTTTAATTGTTGTCGTAGTATTATTTCTTCCCAAGGATAGCAATGCAGCTATTAAAATTCGTTTTCCCCTTACCGACCACGAGCACGCGTACTATGGGAGCACCGAATACAACAGCGATACTGACTACAAGCGATACGTACTAAAGTTTTTTTTGTCAATTCCAGAACCAAAAAAACATGCATTATAATAAAAATCATTGCAATCATTAAGGAAAAAGTTAAACAAATTGGGAAAAATATATTTTTGAAGGTTGGTGACAGTTTTGCTTTTGAATTTCTCTTTCAAAGTCAGCTGATTCATAAATTGTGGGTGATTCACAATTGTGGGGTGAGTGTATAATTAAATGTTTTATGTTTTATTTACTTGCAATATAATATTCAAGCTGAAACTGGACGATGATTTGATTGACTGCCTGAGTCTAGGAAGGAACGAGTAATGTCATATTTTGTATCCTCTTTTATTCGATTATGATGCTGTAAATGCTACTCCAACAGTTTCAGTGAAAGTAGCGCGACCTTTTTAACAAGTCATCTTGTAGAAAGCTTATTGAGTATTGCGAATTGGGTTATTTTATTTGTTGAATCGTATCGTTGGAACACATGATCACCGCGCTGCTTTAAGGGGCGTCGAAAGAGAAGAATGTCACAACTCAATTGCTTCCGGAAAACAGCCCTGTCTTCTCCAGAAGAGTTAGCAGATATTGATCTCTACTACGAGTGCGCCAATAGTTCGGCATCGGCAGCCCGGCAAGAGTATGGTCGCAGATTTCCCAACCGTCAACTGATGAGTGCAAGTATGTACAAAATTAGATTGTTAGGTGTAAATTCAGCAGCAATATTATTTTTACACAGGAACCTTCACGTCTACACTCCACCGGTTCCGGAATGGAACATTATTTTCCACTGCAACTCACGCCAAAAAGTCCCGCCTTGGAACCCGCCTTGGTCACTGATGCCCGCCTTAGAAGAGAGAATTTTACAAACGGTCAGGAACTATCCCAAAACCAGCACTAGGAGAACAGCTTCCAGTCTCTCACTGGAGTGAATGGAAGATATTGCACAAGAAAAATATGCATCCATTTTATATGCTACAAGTTCAAGAGCTTCTGGCAAGAGATAAACCTGCGACATGAGTTCAGCAGGATAATGGGAGCAAAAATTAATGCAGACCCTTTGTTCTTGAAGAATATTGTATGGACGAACGAATGCATCTTCATCCGTGCAGGGTTCTTCAATACTCACAATGGCAATTTAAAATCCTAGGGTGGTCAAGAGGATGAGACCACAGTACCGGTTTTCCGTTAATGTGTGGGTCGGTATAATTGAGAAACAGCTTGTCGGCCCCTACATTATCAAAAGTAACTTAAACAGCACGAAATATCTACAGTTCCTGGAAAACGAGATTCCAATCATGCTGGAGGATGTTCCGCTTGCTGTAAGACGGTTGGTGTGTCAGCAGTACGGAGCTCCACCACATTCCACAAACAATGTTCGACGTTTCCTGAACAGCAACTTCCAAGAACCGTGGATCGGGCGGAACGGACCTATTGCTTGGCCTCCTAGAAACCCAGACTTGATACCGATGGACTTCTTTTTATGAAGTTGTATGAAAGAAGAGGTATATTTGGTGGGAATTGACACACGTGAACTGCTGATTCAGCGATTTTTTCTTGCGGCTCAAACAGTTCAAAATAATATAACATCATTGACCTTGCAGAAGTGACGTGACAAAGAATTCGGTTCTGTTTTCAGGAAAATGGAGGTTATATTGAGCAAGTAATGAAATAAAATTATGAAAAAAACAAATGTTTTATTTCTAATTTATTCAATCATTCGACCACATCTCATAATGTTGAGGTTATTACAGAATCATGAGAGATTTGAGCTAATTGGGGTAAAGCATTCCCGGTTCGTCTTTAAAGATACCATCATGGTGCATTCGATGAAGTTGTAGAAGAGGTACTGATGCACCCTCTGGACCTTAGAAGGTCCCAGTAGGTCACAACTTTCATCGAGAGAACTGTTATACCTGAAAACATGGTCAATTTATGAAAATCTTAGATCAATTTTTACTGACATGTTGAAAATCGGTATTTTTGAATGATATCAATGTAAATGCCCAATGATAACACTGGGTGGCCAGAACACCCATAGAAACGTAAAAGTGGCAATTCATGAAAATCGTTATCAAGCACTGCAATGTTTCTTCAGAATCGTTGGAATTAGAAGTTAAAAAAATCAATGCAGTGGCTTTATAAGTTGCAATTTCGCATGCACTGAATTGAACAGTCAATCATATAGATTTATATGGATTTATATCGCGACACTACCAAATTTTCATGTAAATTTCTGTCCTCTGAGACCGACACATGCAAGAGTCCTTGTGCACATAAGAATGAGTTGATAGAGATGAAAATTTATATTCAATCCAACCCATCTTTTGTCGGATTTCGTATGTGTCAGCTTCAGGCGACACAGTTTTACACGAAATCTTTGTTTATGTTCCCCGACTTTTTACAAACATTAATTACGTCTCGGACAAAATTCATAATTTCTAAGTGTGCATTGTTGTTTTTTGTATTCTCCCATGCGCGGAGTTGCGATCTTTGATGAAGATTGTCAGAAGCAGATAATTTCTCATCTCCATTCGAATCTCTAGGAGTGTACGGTAATTTATTGTTAGAACGAATAGAAGTGAAGAGAACGTGTACTGATAGTTCCGTATAGGTGCAGGCTTTGAAATTGAAAGATACAAGTTTTGAAAACGAGCGGAGGGCATTGAACGGTAGTATCCAAATCAGGCACATAACCCTTTACCATACTACCCAATTCTACCCAGCAGGGAACCCCCTTGACTGGTAAAAGGTTATGCAACCGATCGGGCTCTTATACTACCTATTGCTTTTATCTTGTTCTAGCAACTTGTCCCTCTCCCAATACTGCCTAACACGAGAGAGAAATTATCTCACTACTACCGTTCAATGACCTCCGCTCGTTTTCAAAACTTGTATCTTTCAATTTCAAAGCCTGCCGTTTCCCTATACGGAACTATCAATACACTTTCTCTTCACTTCTATTCGTTCTTGCAATAAATTACGGTGCCCTTGTCAATTTTCTTCGAAGCAGTAGGCCACTTTGAACGAAATTCTTGGATCGTCGATATTTCTTCACCAAGTTTTTTGGGGTTTCCCTAGACCATTGACCAGTATGTTTCAATCGGGCGGAGCTGTGGACAATTTGGTGGATTATAATCCTTAAATAAAGCAAAATATATAACATTATTTTGCTCATACCAAGTGATTGCATCTTTAGCGAAGTGAATCTGGCTAGAACAAGGATAGAGTCGCATTTTTTCTCAAGAATTGTAAGAGCTGCTTTTTGAGGCATTCTTGCCGGTAAATCTCAGGAACCTGTGGTAACAAAAATCTGAGATTTTAGCCCACAGGAACATATTGCTAGCCAGACTAGATATTTTTAGAGAATTTGGTTTTATACTTCCGTTTCAGATATTCAGGGGCGTCTTTCCGGCTAGTTGTAGTGTAAAATTCCGTTCCCTAGAGATATTTGATTTTTTGAAGCAATGTGTTTCGTCATCCATGACAACACAAAGGAATATTATGAGAAGTTGCTCATAAAGCTTTCTGGAGCTTGTTTTTACCGATTTTTGTTGCTTTGCGTTAGAATCTGGGTACGTTTTGAGCTTTAAATTGTCTCAATCCAGCCTTAGACTTCACTTTTTGCACAAAACCGGTTGACATTTGCACTTTTTTTTGCAACTGTTCGTGATGACAACATCGGGTTTGCCTGAAAAGCAGTAAGGACTCTTTCCTCCTTGCTTGTGTTGCTTTGTCCATGTTCACAACCACTTCCAGCTTTCCTTTCTACAGTAAGACCCTCTTTATAACGCCTAATCACATCTGCAACCGTTGATTTTGGCACATTTAACGATTTTGCGATGAGTCGAACAGTAGAATTAGGATTTTACAAATATTTTTGCAAGGTAGATTTCCTGCATGCTAGTTCAGACGGTGCCATCTTAAATACAGAATGCGCTTTTGTAAACAATGTGCGTGATTCACGTTCGTCTATGTTTTGGTTATGTACATTACAAGTTTCATTCCATTTCGTAGTGATTTGACTAAGAAACAGGATAAAGGGTGTCCACGATGAAATTGCCACACAAAAAATTGATTCGCAAAATTCGAGTTTTCATCCGATTGCCATCAAATTTTCAGGGATTGAGAAATAACTATTGAACTTCATTTTACCATTTTACTCGTATTTTATTTACAGTCCATACGCAAATGCCCACACCTTGGCCTTAACCCCGGCCATAAGATTCTGCACAACCTGTGAATCAACCGTTTTTTGCATGTAAACCCATACTTTCTTCAGTTCCTCGACTGTCTTCACTACCTTAGGTCGTTTAAGAAGGTGCTGCTTCATAATCGCCCTGTACTTCTCGATGGGGCGAAGCTCCGGAGTGTTGGGAGGGTTGAACATTTTCGGCACGAAATTGACCTTATTGTCCGCATACCACTTCAGCACGTCCTTGGAATGGTGGCATGAGGCCAAATCCGGCCAGAAGATTGTTGGGACGTTGTGGGCCTTCAGGAGAGGAAGCAGCCGCTTCTGGAGGCAATCTTTTATGTACACCTGTCCGTTCATCGTGTCCTGGGTCACGAAAGGTGCACTCCGCTTCCCGCACGTGAAGATGGCTTGCCAAACCAGGAATTTCTTCGCAAATTTGGATATCTTCTGAGTGCGGACATGCTCCGGAACGCTCAACTTATCCTTGGCCGTGAAAAACAAGTTGCCGGGGATCTGTTTAAAGTCGGCCTTCACATATGTTTCGTCGTCCATGATGCAGCATTCAACTTTCGTCAGCATGTTGAGGTACAACTTCCTGGCACGGGTTTTGGCGGACTTGTTCTGCTTCTCGTCGCGATTAGGGGCCTTTTGTACCTTGAACGTTCAAAGCCCAGCCTTAGTTTTGGCCTTCTGGAAAAAACTTCGGCTTAGGTGCAGCTACTTAGCCACATCCCGAACGGAGGCGTTCGGATTTCGGTTGAAGGCCCCAACTACGCGGTTGTGATTTTTGGTGTTGTACGGAATACTTTTTCCTTCACTTCTGGGCTTCTGATCTGTGGTCAACCGTTCCTCGAACCGCTTAATCACTCGCGACACCGAGGAATTCGCGATTCCCAACGTTTTAGCGATGGAACGATGCGAGAGATCCTTGTTCTCGTGATGAATGCGCAAGATTTTATCACGCATGAGCTGTTCTTTCGACTCCATTTCCGCGAGTTTTGATCACAGGACTTTAAAACTTGCAGGATGTAAATAATGCACTATGAACTAAATCCACCCAAATTTTCATTAAATTCTACCCAACGGTTAAAAAGTTAAAGCAATTTCATAGTGTGGCAATTTCATCGTGGACACCCTTTAAATACTTTTTGATGATTTTGGTGTGAATGGCCTCTTAGCGAGATAGAAAATTTAAGTAAACGAGAGAGTTGTAGAGGACTTTTCATGCCATGGTTTTGTTGAATCAACTACTACTGTTTAACACCTGTTTTAGCACAAACAAAACATGAGAAAAAACCTTCAAAAAGAGATGTTTAAAACTTTTTTGCCCCTAAGAAGACACTAAATGGTAATTTCTCAGAGTTTAGAAGACACTGTTATGTAGGAAATTTTCTCAGCTTTCAAATGAAGCAAGCAGAATCTTACTTTGTAGAATTACAGTCAATTTAAGACTAACATGTACCAAACGAGTCCTCCCTTAGCTCATTCGGCAAAGGTGCAGCTACAAAGCAACACCATGCAGGTGGTGGCTGGGCTCGAGTCCCAGTCTGGTCTAGGAATTTTTCGTTAAGAAACATTACACGACTCCCTGGGTATAGGGTATGGTTCTACTTGCCATACAATCATATTATTGCAAAAATGGTACCTGGCATCGAAAGCTCCCAATTAATAACTGTCAAAGTGCATTTAGATCACTTAGTTGAGAGCAAGCAATTGCGAAAGCAGATTAAAGAAAATGTACCAAAACATTAGAAGTTCAATAACTCCGTAAAATTTGAGATTTGGCCATAACACATCGGTCTGTAAGTCCCGGGCGTAAGTAAAAACCCGAGCACGAAAGAATAACTTGATAACTGGCCTTGGTATTTGAGAGCTCAGATAAAGAGGTAAAATACAGATACAAATCGTTGCGAATTAGGTATTCATATGTTGTTGTCTCCTGCTCGAGAAAACAACATGTTTTGCCAAAATTCATTTTTATTGACCAATATCCATAATCCCCTTTTAGAGTGATACAATCATCCAAACGTTTTTCTAGCTTTTAGATACCACCGGTGTAGAACGATTTATCGAGACCTTCCAAACATGCTTCAGTTTTAGCATCACTTCGTCATCTGAGCCAAATCCCTTTCCACTGATCATCTTTTTGAGTTCTGCGAAGAGCCAGTATACGCTGGGGGCCAGATCTGTAGAAAACGGTTGGTGCGGTTGCATCGAATTCAACCCTTTTTTGCGGCTGTTTTTATTATCTTTGGGAAAGAGCACCTTCTACTTCTTCAAATGAGGCCTTTTCTGGGCGATTGCAGCCTTTAAACGGTCAATAAAATCAGTGGGGTTGTGTACAAGACACGACCGGTTGACGTAGACTACGTTAAACCAAGTGATGCATTATAATGTCAGGGAAATTCTGTGTGGCTATTATTAGCGTTAAAAGGGTTTCAATTATTCGTGCCGGTCGCTTACCCTTACCGATAGAAGCAGTTTAAGTCACAATATGACGGGTGCGGCTCTTATGGGACATAAGACCAGCGTTTTAAAGCCAGTATGTAAGAAAATTCTATTGTACGCTCTTGAGATATTATTTGGTGACCCTGAAAAGGGCCGTTTGGTTTTATGAAGTCAGTGCGTGTGAAAATTCTCTTGTACACTCTTTATAACTCTTAGATGGCCCTGAAAAGGGCCTTTCGGTTTAAATGATGACACGGTCACGGTTGCACGTTTTATGATGGACTATCTTTAAGGCCTAGAAGATAGTTGAGGATCTGTTAGGGAATATAAAATTAATAAATTTATGATAGTTTTACTCATTCTTATAATCATAATCGCTTAACATTACTAAATGTTTATTCGTATGTCACACTGTGCCTGAATGGCCTGCATCACGGAATTCTCACCATCACCGCAACCATCAACAATGTTTTGCATCGTTTGGGGGATTTCAGTAACGACAGGCAGCGGAGGAAATTTTATAATACGTTCATACAAACATATATTTTGATTGATACCTTGTCTCCTTTTCAACATTCACCCTTTAAATACCATACCATTCGGATCATTTGTATACAATCTGAGTTGTAGTATGCCTTTGCATAATTCATCTTCAAAGAATCAAAGATTTGCAACTTAAGCAATTCTGGATTTCAAGTAGTAATTAGTAATAATAAACATTGAAATACTCTAGAATTCAAATTACGATAAAATTCGTTATCAGAAAATATCCGACAGGTTTAGTGATTGTTATAAAAACACAATAATCAATTGCAACATTTTCAGATGTGTAAGCGTCTCTAAAAATGTTCAAAGTTCAGGAAGTTTTATCAAACAGAAAATAACAAATATTATCTTGCAGTTGTTGTAAGGTTATATGCAAGTATATAGGGTACATGTCCCTTGACTCAGGCGATTGTGTAGCGCACGATTACAATTTTAACTATAACTCATACAATAATTTAGCTAGAAACGATATTCAACTAGTTATACCTTTGCTAAGACATGCTTAACAAGGCGTTTGCTGTACTGGACCATGAAAAGTCACCAACTAACATTATTTAGTCGAAAACTTTCGATGGATATGGATATCATTAAGGATTCTTGTTCGGACGAATTTCAGTAAAGTTTGTTTATTTCATCGCTCCGGGCATTTATTTATATTAACGCTCCGGGCATTCGGCTATATTCGGTATACTATACGGAATATAAAGCTACTTTATAACATCTAAATGACTTTCTCATTTGATCAATCGGCCATTCCATTTCAAAACATTAAAATTCCCACTATATTCATTTAGTTATATAGGTGTTGGTATGAATAAGCCCTTCGAAAAATACACAACCGCTCACTCTTACTTTTCCATTGAAAACTTTTATATTCTACATTTTAATATGTGCTGAATACATTAGGCCAAAATTTGGAATATAAGGTTAAAAAAATATGGTCTGATTTTATGGATCCGCTGCATAGTACACTGTTGCCACTCCGAAGACAAGAACATCTGAGGTCCACCGTCTGGCCGAGATAAAAATGCTCCACGATCGTTTTAGTGAGTCTATCAATCGGTACAGGGCACGCTGCCTGACATCGGATCACCAGATCATCCGGAATCTAGTTCCTCACCCCTAGGATTTTAAAATTGTAGTTGTAGTTGTAGAATTTGGTTATCAAATTTTAACTAACAATACCCCAAGGGCTGATCTGAATAATTAATTAAAACACATAACACAATAAACACATTAAACACATAAAACACTTAAAACAAAGCTGAAGAGCCTACTGGACTAAATCACTTAAAAATTGTAATCAATTATGTAAGACAAAGAATGAAAATAAAAACAAATTTAGTAGTAAAAATTTACTACTATTTAGTCAAAAACCGATATAATAATTGATTGTTTTTTCATGACAGTCGATGAACAAAAATTCCACGCGCATCCCAAAATACAGAAGCCATTTCATTCCCAGCCGATGTTTGAGTCTTCGAACGCTTTGGACGGTTTTCTCCGTCTGCACTCTACTGAGCAGACTGCCGATTTGATGCCAGAGTGAAGTGGTGAATCCATGTTTCATCCATTGTGATGTATCGGCGGAAAAACTCCTTCTTATTTCGCGTGAACATCTCCAAACAGCTCCTTGAATCATCGACTCGTTGTTGTTTTTGCCCTGGTGTGAGCAAACGCGGCACCCATTTGGAAAACAGCTTTTTCATACCCAAATGTTCGAGTATGATGGTATAAACACTATCTTTTGATACCTTCAAAGTGTCAGCTATCTCTTGCAATTTCACATTGTGATTTCCCATGATGATTTGCAGGGTTTTTTTTTTCAATATTTTACGGAATAACTGCCTCATTTCAGCATCGTCGGTGTCCGTACGACTTCGTTTGAAATTGGCAAACCATCTGTTGGCCTAATCTAATTGGCCAGCGCGCGCATCTATCTATATACTGTCTACATCGCTCACAACCCTGCAAGCAATGAGACAATACGGATGACATCAACACGATCTGCGTGAATGGATGCAGGAGAAAACAAACGAACCATGAACAACATAAGTAGAGTGAAGTAAGCCAATAATTCGTTTTCTGATTTGAAAAGTAAGGATTTGCGTTGCGTAGAAGTCAATTAAGCTTAATTCTATCGGTATTAATAGTGCTTAGGTTGCTTTTCAATTAGAAGATGGTTAGTTTGATTCCCTGGAATACTGTTTAGCAAGAAAATAAACGCATCTTATATAATCTAGCCTAAAACTATTGCAAGACCTATTGTTACCCACTGTTACCGTATACCGTAGGTGAACTGATACAGTCGAACCAAGCTACTCTCTGAATTCAAAATTTTATATATTTTTTTTACAGGAAATTATATTCTCGCTACAACCTGATTGAACGTGTTTTTCTTCTGGTCGAGAATCATAATAACGGTAACTTCCCGTTGAAACTGAATTTCAACACATCTTATGATGGTCATTTTCGATGGGGAAGAGTCCGAATAACAATTCAAGCTTGAGCTTGAACGGATTTTTTTTCCTATCAAAAAGCAATGATATATCAACACACAAAATTGCTTTGAATCCATCTTTTTCAAGAATCACAATAGTAGCGTCACTTAAACCACTGTAACTCGGTAAATAATAAACCAAACGTCATGAAATATTGACAGTAATCTTTTAAAGTTTGAAATTTTCGAGAAATTATATGGATATTTTATTAGTGGAGCCATCTGGTAGTTAGGCCTGGGACTTATTGACCGACGTGTTATGCGTAGAACAATTTTTTTCATGAAATATCATCTCCGATCATCCCTGAAAATATTTGCACTAAGGAACCGTACACCCTGTATGTAATCGATACTAATGCTTGTATTTTTCATTTAGGCTTTGTGCACAAATTACGTAACGCATGAAGGGGAGGGAAGGGGGTTGAGCTACCGTTACTTATTGTGACATATGGGGGAGGGGGGGGGTTTTAAAATCGCTACGTAACAAAATAACCAATTTGAAAAAAAAAATCAAAAATGAATAACCAATTTCCATTAATAGAATTTCCTGTGTACCAAGCAAAGTGCAAGTAGCAAGGGTTCATTTATACTAGTTAAGAACTATGTTTAAATTTTTTGGGAAAACCCCACGTTCAAAACGTCAAATGAATGCTTTCAATCCATATTTTGAAGAAAATATTTCGAAACTGAGCCAAAATTTTGTTTTGTGTTATTAATCACGTTTGCCATAACTGAAACACTGCACCAATTATCGGTTCCTTTGATGGCCAATCACATGTGTTTCTTATGGGAGTGGCGATAATATAAACACATTTATGGCCAAGTGGTGCAAGAAATATAAAATTTTAAGAAAAATGGATTACGTATATCTATTGATTTCCTACCAAGTTCTAAAGCTTCGATATATGGAGACTCACAATTTAAATGTGATCTACTAAACGAAAGGTATCTTATGACGATTTGAATCAGCAATTGGTGCTATTTTCCATAAATCGTACATCTACACGCTGAGAAATATATTGTTCTGTTTATATTCAACACGGACTACACGGAGATTATAATTTTTATGTATTCAAACAATACCGATTTTATTTTTGAACCAACAACTATTTTTTTTGGTTCTTAAAGCGCTGCAAAGGAGGCTTTTATAGAAAACAAAAAGCATTTATTGTTGAATAAAAAAAAAAATATTTTTGGAAACAATGCACTTTTGCATTGATTCGACCAAAGCGGTTGAATTGAAAAATAAAATATTGTTTTTATATTAGAATCATTGAAATAATAAGAAATAAAATTATTTTTTTTGTTGATTGTTTATTCTACAAAATTATTTTGATGAATCAATAATGATTTCTGTTATAAATACTAATTGACTAACAATATTGTATTCGATAAGAAATTTTGTTGATTCAAATATATGATTGTATTAAACTAAAACAAAGTGTGGTTTGATTTAATACATAAGAAATGTTGGTTCTAATCATTGCGTTCAATCATCTAATTCATGCATTAATGTTATGCATTGCATAACATACTGTTGAAATCTTTTAACTCAATTTAAATTATATGAATAAGACTTTGTACTTTTTGTGTTCTAAAAGTTCTCTTCTTTAAATAATTTAAAGACATTTTAGTAAAGTTGTTGAATGAATATTTTTAACAGTATAAGAATATCCAGTAACCTGAATAAATGCAGTACAATGAGTGTAATGTTTTTCGTAATCTTTATAATAGCTTAAAGTTACTTAAATAAAATTAATTGACTAATGCTTGCAATCTTTACTGATTTCAAGTTACTCAAATGAGAATTAAACATAAAAACAACAACAATAACAGTTTTTGTGATGATTTTTTCACAATTGAGAAATTGGGGGAGAAGGGGGGAGGGTCCGTGAGCGTTACGTAATTAAAAGGGGGAGTCTGGTCACGTGTTACTTATTGTTACATAGGGGAGGGAGGGGGTCCATAATCCCGTTTTTTTGCGTTACGTAATTTGTGCACAAAGCCTTACATAAATATATACACTATTATTTACACATTTCATGGGAATGCGAGGGACCATCAGAGAGTGAGAATGCCAACTCCCTATTGCAAACAGTTTATCAATAGAGAGCGGGCTCTTCTTTCCGCTCATAGGCTCATCCTCATGATAGATAGCTTGCTCTGATGACCAATTGTTCAATCTTGTTGTTGAAAGAGGATTCCTTATATCCCTGTGGAAACGTATAAGTGATGTTGCCTATCGATTCACCCAATCTGTTTTTGGTCCTTCATACATTAACATGATTTGGATAATCAGTGGTTATCAAGCTTGATCATGTTTAAAAGAGATCCCATTGCTGTCGGGCTTAGTCTCTGTGCTACAATGGGTGGTAGTACATATCATACATCATATCATACGAATGTGTATTAAATAGTGCCTTCCAAAGAAGTATTTGACGTACACTGATTTCAAAATTCGACCTGTCATTGAAAAACCCTGTTTCACAATTTGTTGACCCGCTTAAACATCATCATAAGTTCTTGCAATTTCAATTGAAACCCCGCAACAAAATACAATCATGTTAATCAGAAAAGGTCAATCATGATCGATTCGATTTTTGACGTGGAACTACCCCAAGGGTAGGTATGTGTCGACAGAACGGTTCTTGCATATTTAATACCCACTCACCTGTTGGGTACCGTCGTCCTACGTGCCACCACATCACATCACAGCTGCGTGAATGAACATAGCTTCGATCCCCTTGCCGAATCCGTTCAGATATTTAATCAACGCAAATTAAATTCTCATTCGTTTAACTCGGTCCGTTAGGGAGTTTATTTGCGTTTAATTCTCGACTTTGTATTAAATGCATTGATGTGAACTTTCCGGAGGGAGGGAAGACGTGTTTCGATTTTGTTCTACTTTGACGCAATTGGCAGAAAGTTTCATTCCTGACCTACTTTCGTGCAACAAGCAGTCCCGTCCTCAATGGGGTCATAAATTTTCCGCATCCAAGCCAAAATCTTACGTTCGTTGTTTGCTTACCGACTATTTTTTTTTTCTTTCTTTGCTCTCCAGGTGCGATGTGGCCACCTCAGTGGAAGGTTCAGCTATCCTGGCGTCATGGAGGCTGCCTACGGCAAGGCAGGCTACTACCTGTTATCGTTGTTGCAGTTCATGTATCCATTTCTAGGTAGGTACAACTAACCACAGCCACAGGCACAAGCACATCCTTTCCCGAACTTTCCCACCATGACAGCTCAGCGCGAAAATTTTCCTCCTTCGGATGCACGCGCGGTGGAAGTTTTCTGCCACCGATGACGTGCTTTTCCACTGATCATAAACACATGCACTCGAGAAAATATGCACATCATTTTCCAACCGTACATAATGTCACTCCTAAATCATCATGGAAATAATCACAAAATTATACATTTCTGTTCAACGGAAACTCAGTCATCCACGACACACCCACCGTTTATCATAAACACATTTATCCGTTGCTCTTCTCATCTGATGACTGTTGCTGCTGCTGCTGATGCCAGTGAACTGTTGGTATTTTTTAAGAAAAATGGACGACGAGTGAATTAACCTTTTTTGGCCATATAATCTCTACGCTGAAGCACAATTGGTGAGGGGTGTGGGGGTTTGAAAATGTGCTTTTTGTATTGCAGATCAAAATATTTTATTCATTAGCCGGGAGTGTTGAACTTTCTCGGTGTTTATTTTGCTATGTGATACTGCGACGTTGGATGTTATTCAACAGTGTGCTTTAACTTTTTGGGAGAAGGGGCGGTTTGGATATTTGTGCTTCTAAAATGGAGATCTTAATGGGGAAAAGGAAAATTTTGCAGATTTGGAAGTATGTGGATAGTTGATAAAAAGATGCATATCATCATCTATTTATCAACTATCCACATAATGAGGTCAGTGGGCACAAGTGAAATTAGTAAAATATGTTGAAGCATTTTTGGTTCGAACTTTGAAATTATTTATCTCACTTAACCAACTCAAAACATTGTTAGAATTGACATCATTTTGAGACACACGCAATGATTTAACATTGCTCAGCGTAGGAGAGCAAAAGCCGCGAAAGAGCGGGTGAGAACCTGAGTACCAAAATACGAGTCTAGTCAACGGTATGCCGCTCTAAAGAAAGAAGTAAAACGCTTCTGTCGATGACAGAACTGAGCGGGGGTGAACTCTCTGGCAGACGAAAAGGAGATAGCCACAACAACTAGCGATGTCCGCCTCCTTTACAATATCTCACGGCGCTTGAAAGAAGCAAGAATGAACCCAAAGATGCCCATGAAAGACGTGACTGGACAGTTATTAACCGACTCCAATGACCAGTTGTTGTTGGTTTGAGTACTTTGAACGACTTTTCAAAGTTATGACATCCAACCAACCATCAACATCTCGGTGTGAGCCCCAGGAGTGTTGAACAGCACTCGCTTCAACCCCGAGACCCCATCACTGCAGGATATCGGAACAACTAATCGAAGCATGGACAATAAGGGTTCAACCCCATATCACCAGAGATCCTTAAAAGCTAAACAAATTGTAATGTCAAGGATACTATGACTTTCCACCCGAGTGAATGCAGGGTGTCTTAGTAAAGGTCCCTAAGAAGGGAGATCTGACTATCTGCGACAATTAACTAGGCATCGTATTGTTCTCAAAGTTCTGTGCAAAGTTATCCAGAATAGTATGCAGGAAAAAATCGATACAACTCGCTACGACAGAATTTCGTCCCGATAGATTTGGTACGGACCAAATTATCACGCTCCCCGAGCAGGAGACAACAACATATGAATACCTAATTTTGATCTTGATAACTGGCCGTGTTATTAAAGAGCTCAGATTAAGAGGTAAAATACTTAAGCAAAATGCCTAAGAATTGCAAGCAAAATATCTCTCGAATAACAAAACTTGTTATTTTGGATACCTGTGTATACCTGAGAGGTACCAAAATAATTGTTTTACCTCAATTTGGTATCCGCATAACATTGTGGGAACAATTTTATGGTATTATCCTCAGGTATTTTACCTCTTAATCTGAGCTCCTAAATACCAAAGCCAGTTATCGAGTTATTCGGTCCTGCTCGGGTCCGCATCATCCTGAAGCAGGTTAACGAATTTCAAGAGTAGCTCTGTTTGGTACTCATTGATTACAAAAAAGCTTGCGACAGCATGAATCACGAAAATTTGTTGAGACCTACTTAATAATATACAAAAATTTCCAAAACTATAGCTCGAACAAAATGATACTTTATCAATTTTAAAATAAAACAGTGTAGCTCATAATTGTGAAGTACAATTGTTGGGAGCCTAACCTAACAATAATAAAATAAATTAATTTTAGCTTTGGTCTGCTACAGTAAAGGCCGATTCAAAGGAGTTTCGAGTTTGTTCGAACTAAGTCCGAACAACAATAAGGCACTAAATACACCAAAATATGATCAAAATTGAAGAAATTTGACAGGACTGTACCTCAATTCTTAATCATAGTGTTATTAAAATAACCTTTTATCGTGCGGCACCGGCTTTCTCACACCGGTGTAATGTTGCGCCGACAGCACTGATGCACTGTCGATTGCCTCGTCACACGCCGTCACATCCAGAAATGTGCGTATAATCTGAGCAAATATTTCAGTAAACTCTGGGAAAAATATCACCGGAAGGAGAAAAGTGTTTTAAAGCATGAGTACTTCAGTAAGGTTTTTGTTTTACCACAATCTGTAGTAATCAAGCTTCCTTCGACGAGCAGTGAGAGAGGAAGAAAAAAGATCCCGTTTAGCGAGAGTTCAAATTGCGTAAAGAGACGTAAAACTGCACAGCTACGAACAGAACAAATTTGTGTGTTTTTATATGATAAACAAAAGTGTTGAATATTTAAAACTTGTAGAAAATCTCCATGAGATGTTATATTCAAAAAACTGAATTTAAGGGATGTTCAATAGAAAACTCCTCAAATTCACATTAAAACCAATAAATAGGCATATGTGAGCTTCAGCAAAGTTGTTTTGTATTAAATGGGCTATAACTATGCTGAATAAAGTTTATTTTTATTTGCAATAATTTAAAAAAAAAAATTTCTCACTACTAGGGAGATAAATCACCAAAATTTTTATCATCATAAGATGGAGAATAATTTATGACAAAACTTTGCAGAAGAAACTATAGCAAAAAAACGTTGTTTTCGGGGTCAAAACAATTTCGATCACGTTTTTACGCCTTTGGCAACACTGTGCAGCGGCTCGGCACAGCTCCTTGTAGCAGTTCATTTTGCTCAGCCTTATCTCTAGTTTTAATTCGATCCTGGCCGCCCGGAACACTACCCTATGTAGTGCTCTGTCTTCTGCGGTTTTAGCTCTCTGGACACGTCTTCTGGCTCTGAGACAACTAGCACGAAGGATGCTGAGTTGCTCATTCCACCGGTAAGCTGGGCGCCACTTGTTCCTCGGCTCCGGTTTCCTCGGCATGGTTGCGTCGCATGCCCTTACTAAAGTATTCGTCAGCTGGTCCGTGTTTCGGTTTGAGAGTTCGTTGTCGTACCGAAGTGCCTCAACAAAAAGTTCCTTGTCGAAGACCTTCGTCTTTCACTCCCGCTCTCAACTATTTGTCCTTCGTATTGCGGCAGGATTTCCAGATGGATCACCAGATGGTCGCTATGGATATACTCCTCATACACTCATCAGTTCAAATTCCTTATCAGCGACGGACTACAGAAGATAACATCGATGACGGATTCATGACCGTCCCTGCGAAAAGTTCTGGCGAAACCTATGTATGCTGCCCACTCCACAGCCCAGGCATTTAAGTCTCCTCCGATGACGACCGATCTTCTTCCGATGAGCTGTTCGGTGAGTGCATCCAGCATCTGGTGAAACCGCTCTATGGTCCACCTTGGGGGTGCATAGCAGCTGCATACAAAAATTCCGTTGATTTTAACGATCACGAACCCTTCGTATGAGCTGGACACTACTTCCTGGATGGGTCTGTCTGTCTGTCTGTCTGTCCGCATTGTTGTTTCTCCATACTGGTTATGATGATATGGCTGGAACAGATTTGGTAGATTTTTGGAGGTTGATTTTATTAAAAAAAATATTTTAAATTTTATTTTATTTTATTAAAATTAAAAATTTTACAAACATTTCTTGCCTGCAGAAAACACGACATGCCAAATTTGGTTCCATTTGCTAGATTAGTTATTGAGTTATGCAGCAACTTCTGTTTCATTTGTACGAGAGACCAGCCCCCCCCCCTCCCCCCTGTCCAGAAGGGATTTTGAACCACTATAGAAAAAAAAAAGTGCCTAGAAGAGACAGACAGACAGACAGACAGACAGACAGACAGACAGACAGACAGACAGACAGACAGACAGACAGACAGACAGACAGACAGACAGACAGACAGACAGACAGACAGACAGACAGACAGACAGACAGACAGACAGACAGACAGACAGACAGACAGACAGACAGACAGACAGACAGACAGACAGACAGACAGACAGACAGGATGGGGGTAGGATGGAGGGGGCTCTCATTCAAATGAATAATCGAAGGTTATGCAAGAGAAAATTACGTTCAAAATGACCGGATACGGCGTACTTTGAAGATAAATGTTATTTTATATGAAATGCTTCTACACAGAAAGAAAAACCAAGGTAGAAATCCGAGAGCTCCGAGATCCGATCCAAGAGTTAAATTAAAAACACACACCTACGTTTTTCACACAATTGCAAATGAAAATAATTTAACAAAACTCATTCCTAAAGAATCCATAAAAGCGCCAGCTCTATTAAATTTTCATTCATTCAGTTGCAACCGTAGTAAAGCTCGCACTGGATTCAGTGCATCAGATTTAAATCATAGTATACGTATAAGGTTGAAATATGAATTACGTAGCATTCAGAATATGCAAGTAAAACAATGTAAAATTTGGAATAAATACAAATAAACTGTTCTTCCTGGAGACGAGGGTGAGAGCATTGGATTTAACGACCACAGGTTGATCGATGACCATTAGCCAGGGACAACATTTAAATTCCTGTAAAACTATATTTTAGGGCCAGCGGATTTAATTTACATAGGATTTTCCACGGCAAACTTACCTTTAAAAAAATATCTGGCGAGGTGACTTATTTTCCTAAGAATAAATCCACTCCTAGAAACTTCTTCCAGCTAACTTTTCTTTCAAGACCCCAAAGCCTTCCGATGCTTGTGGAAAAAGTTATTTGACTATAACTGATTGCTATCCAAACGAACGACTCATTGGTTTTTTTTCTAGCAGCACTGCCCGTCCCCTTATAAGCAGTGATGGAGTAGACAGGCAAATCGAAGGAGATATGCCAGCTACCTATCAACTGTAATTCTTACACGCAGGCAAAATCAACCCTATTAAAATTTCTGAATAGACAAAGTAAAAATAGTATTAACACAATTAGATATTAATGATAGCATATAAGGTTGAAATGTTAATTACTTAGTAGGAGTACATACATGAATGTAAAATAATGTAAAATTTAGGATATCTAAAGAGTTAAAAATAAATGCCGGCTACCTAACCATTCCGCTGATATTTACTTCAAATATTGCGTGAATTTATGCCAAATCTGGAATTTCCTAATGCATAGGATATCACAGAAAGTAACTTGACTTTTCAAACTGAGAATGATTGAAAACAGTGTTTGAGTAAACATGCAAGTTTCTCTCTGAACAGTATAGCATAGCATAGCATGTTCCGACCATACATAATCCTGGGTTGGCTGTTGTAGAGACGATGGAAGCGCCAAAAAAGCTGCCTTGGGTGTGACAGGCCCTTCATCCATCGATCTCTTTGCACATCACCTGACCAGGATGCAAGTTTCTCTATGAACAGAATCTTCCAAAAATCATCAACAAGAAACTAATTAACCAACTTCAGGATCCGCGAGCATGAATGTTTTTTATAACACCCAACCAAGTTAGATAAAACACAACTTTAGAGGACACTTGCATGTAAAACTTCGTACCATTTAGTAAACTTTTATTTGCGGTAAAAATTAGTCTACCAACCATACAGAAGTCATACAATTCTGTTTAAAGTAGTTTAATCAGTTTTTGGATGAACTGTATCCATTTAGCGTTGAAAACTGTCCAAAAAGCCAAAAGTTCAAGGCCACGTCTAGTTATGAGCTCATAAGCTGATAATTTTTCTAGAGGCTATTGTGGTAAAAAAAATTATTTTTGATTACAGCTAAATTCGGTGAGCATGGTTGAAAAATGGGACAGTCCACTGTTCAATTATAATGTCCTTCGGAGTTCAAAGACGGCACAGTTTCCAACCAAATTGTATGGTGTCGTTACCGGACACATCCAATGAGTTCAGATACGTGAACTTGGAATAGAAGGCTAACAGATTTGCCTCCAGAGCCTCTTTTTCCCAGGAATTTTGTGATCGCCGTATTAATGGCATATCCCATCCCATAATAGTCACAGTGTTGCGAATGCGATATCAATGTCGTTGCCAAGTAGCTAAATGGATTTCCTCAAAATGCTACCACTCATTTTCTTCTTTAACATGCTCGTTCAGATCTACTCTAAATTTGGCGAACCAGCCCAGGAGGCTGAAAGCCAGTAACTTTCACTCAGTTTCGAAACTGAGTGAAAACTTTCACTCAGAAAGAGAGTAACTTTCACTAAGTTTCGTATTTTCATGCTAAATGTCAAAAACTGACTAATTTGATATAAGGAAATTGAGTAAATGCTACTCTGATTGTAGAAGCAATTTACTTATAAAAATAGGTTTACAATGAAGCTATCAAAAGCAAAAAAAAAACGTGGTTCAGACGATCAAAAGTGTTCAAGATGGGACGCCGGTATGTTGTAATCAACAATCATTTGACGTCGAAGTGCCGAATTCAATCCATAAAATTACAAATTTAAAGTATTTCAACACTTCCGTTTTGACTGGATAGTTTTCGAAAGCAATCAACGATATCATTAAAATAAAAAAATAAAATGAAAAATAGAAACTGAATAATGTTTACTCCAATTTTGAAAAGTGACCTAGTTTATCAGAATTGAGTAACTCCATAGTTACTCTAATTAGGGTTGTTCCAGTTTTAACAAAACTGAGTCGTTTTCTACTCAGTTTTGTAAAAGTACAAACAAACGTGACTGTGTAATGTTCACTCTAGTTTTGACAGGTGTCCTAGTTAAAAAAATGAGTAACCCTTCAATTACTCTAATTAGGGTAGTTCCACTTTTAACGAAACTGAGTTGTTTTCTACTCAGTTTTGAGTAATTACAAACGAGCGTGTAGCATTTTAAGCTTATTGCTCTCACAATTCGCTTATTGCTTGCTCTCAACTTAGTGTTCTAAATGCCTTTCCACCGTTATAAATTGAGGAAGTCAAGAAATCTTCCTAAACGAAAAATTCCTAGACCAGACCGGGAATCGAGCCCAGTCACCCCAGTAGCTGTGCCTTAAAAGACTGAGCCAAGGGAGGACCCTAATTTCCACACCTTTCAAATCAATTTTATACACCAAACACGAAAGTCAATTACCATGCCGCAACCCTTATCGACGTTCGAAAGGTTTCGAGATTGACCCCGAAACTCAAAAGACGTACATCACTCAATCCATCGCCATGAAAAATCGCGTCTGTTTATCTGGAAATTTATATTTTGGGTCACATGATTGGAATAATCATGTACGGTTGGAAGTTCCCGTACTTCCTATCTCTATCTGCGAAAAACTTCAAACTTCATTTCGTCAACCGCCCGCTACAACGCAAACAAAGGAAGGGAGAAGCTTCATCTAAATAACTAGATTAAAGTTTTAAGATGCAACATAATTTAATTCGATTTCAGCTCTTTCATCACGTCATTCGCCATTTGAAGTGATCCCTCACTCCCAGACTATCTTCGTCCTTAACACAATTAAAAACACACACGCCGTATATTGCACGGGTTTATCTCGATCATATTCCTGGAAAATGCCCATTCCGTTCAGCGCGCTTCACGTTCAGATGTTTCGCATTGATGCCACCAGCAAAATCAGCTGAGAAACCCCCGTGGAGTGTCTCCAACATCGCCAGCCATGTCAAACCACACCACAGCCAATTCACCCGCATACACACACACACATTTCACGCGCCAATCCTACATGATATGTCTAACACATTTCTGTTTTTCTCTCTCTCTCCACCCGCATCCAGCGATGATATCCTACAACGTGGTCGTCGGCGACACACTTTCGAAGGTGCTGGTGCGGTTGGTGCCCTCCTGGGGCAATTCGATGGGGGCGGTGCGGTTTGGCGTGGTGCTGGTCGTGACCGTGTTCGTGATAATACCGCTCTGTCTGTACAAGAACGTCTCCCGGCTGGCAAAGGCGAGCTTCCTAAGCCTGGCGTGCGTCGTGATTATCCTGTTCGCCGTGGTCTACAAACTGCTGGCGGGTGATTATGCCGTCGTGTGAGTATCGTGGGTGGAGGGGGAGGGGAAGGGAACTCTTGCTTTGTTCTTTTGGTTTTCATTTTTCCCGAGTGAATCTGCGCTTGAAGGGCCCTGCTGCTGGTGGAAAGGTTCTTTGAAATTGTAAACAGAGGTAAGGTAAAGGTTCTAATATGTTAAACGGTGGAGTAGTGGTTGATAACGATTCCTTAAGAATATTCAACGGACACTCACAAACACTTGGTAGATGCAATTAGTGAAAATGGTGTTGTGATCTGAAGGAAGGGGCGGAGGGGTATTTAGAGTTGTTTGGGAGTATTATAGAAAAGCCACAGCTTCCTATTTTGGGCACTGTGCTTAGAATTATTATCCTGCTGGATAATGTATGTCTTTTGCGATCCCAATTCCTTAGCACTGGCACTAAAGTTAGCCTTCGCAATGCGGATGCACATTTTGTGAACCACAATTCCTTAGATGATTCGAAATTTTGTGACGTTGGTCGATGTATAATATTTTTAGGTTCAGCTTCATTCGTTTGAATCATCTAGAATTGGCAACGATACCGGCTGGAGAACATAAATTATCGGGTAGTTTCGGAAGTTTTTAATTCTAAATAAATAAAACGTTGTTTCTTTGGGATACGGACTAAAGGTACTCAATAGGAAGAGTGATTTTTTTGTGAAGTGCTTACAACAAATTTTGACGTAGACTACGTCTTACGGCAAGGGTAGGGTGTCAAATGAAAATCTAAATATTGCGACCGTCACGAAAAACCGTTTTGTACGCGAATAACTCAAATAATCCACGATAGATTTACATGATTTCTTCCTCAATCGGTCGGAAATTTTACCGCGCTCCAATTCAATCGTCAAACATTATTCTCAAACAATAGTAAACTATTGAAAATAACGCAAATATAAGGTGATGTCTTATAATGCCATTTTGCAGAGTAAATTTACCAAATTTCCTATCACAGATTTCAAATCGAAGCAAGGAACGTCTTGCATCATCTTCTTCTTCTTTGTGTTAGAGAGAGACTTCAACCAATCATGTCATTCGTCTCTCCCATGTACGTCTCGCATGCAGCTGAGAACGGCAAACGCACACTTAGGAAAATTTTGCCTCAGTCGCTTGGCAGCATTGAAGCTGTGCGGAGGTGGTCGCTGGGAGCTGTTCCCAGGCAGCTGGTCGCAGCTGCTTCATTTGCCGGCAGCGGAGCTGGTCGCAGAGGCAGCTGGTGGTAATATGGCAAAGCTCTCCCAAACAGCGATCGTCGCGATGAGGTAAAATGGCGGATTATGGGGGCGCACAATCGCGTCGGTTAGTGCAAGCCACCATCTTACCTCATTTCGGTGATTGTTTCGCCGCTCTTTGAAAACGCTGCTGTTTGGGGGAAAGCGTCCTTGGAGGCGAGCAGCAGTATGTGGAAATTATCTGTCCTTTTGAGGACAATAAATTTTTAAAATAAAAGAGTTGTTTAATAAGGCTCGCGATAATGCGTTTTCAATCGCGTTGGTTTGTGCGCTCCCATAAGCCGCCATGTTATCTCACCGCGGCGATTTTTCCGTCGCGATTTCGCTGCGGCGGCAAAAAAACGCTGCAGTTTGGTGGAGCCTTTAAAGAACTAATCTTAAATTTAGTTCGGTGATCGATGGAGGGCGAGCCGTCGGTAAAAATTTTACCCAGCTGGTTAGCGCATAACCTGATAACCTGTCCTTATCAGGACAACCAATATAATTAAAAGAGTTGTTTATACAAGAATTAAACTTTTATTTCGTTCGGTTTGTGCGCCTAATATCATGGTGCCGATTCCTTCGCCGCAACTGCAAAAACACCTCCATGGAGGGCGAGCCGTCGGGAAAATTTTACCCAGCTGGTTGGCGCTACCCACTAATAAATAATCTGTCCTTTTGAGGACAACCAATCCAGTTCAGAGAGATATAAGAATTAAATTAATATTTCGTTCGGTTTGTGCGCCATTTAATCTAGTGCCGATTTGTTTGTCACTTTTGAGAAACAAACTGAAAGTGAGAATGCCTAACCGATTTGATCCAGAACGCTTGCGCAGATTCAGGAAGCGCATAAAGAGCGACCATACGGGAAATCCTCCGAAACGACCGTGCACCGATGCCGAGGGAGCTCGTAGTTATCGGGCGAAATTGAAAGCAGCAAGAGGTAATGCGTTGCCAACAACTAGTTGGGACGCTGGAGACTAGATATAGGAAATTGATATTTATTAAATATAAATCAATTTGACAAAGTGCATGTAATCAAAGCAATTGAATATCTCTCTATGTTATCGCTCCCTGTCTAAATAAATTTCAACATAGTATTAATTGTATTCTGGTGATGACATGCACCGCGTGCTTTTACATCATATGAACCTAAAAATGATATCGATACAAATAACGCACTGAACATATTTTAATGTGTGATTATTTTCTCAGGTGTTTATTTTATATTTATAAGAATTTATCATATATTAACCAACCTTTTCTCCCATACCCATTGCAAAGAATAATGATATTTTATAAAACTCACTCTCTTTCTTCTGCGAGATCTAATATATTTATATATATTTCGATTTCCTTAACATTTTAGCCATGATGGACTCACTAATTTACCTGATATTCACATAGAAACATGAATAATAATTTCACATGAAAACCATAGACCATACTTTAGGTACGCATTTAACCTTATATTCCCAACTATGGCGTGATGTATTCATCACATAGTAAAATGTAGAACCTAAAAGTTTTCAATGGAAAAGTAAGAGTGAGCGGTTGTGTATTTTTTGAAGCGCTTATTCATACCAACACCTATATAACTAAATGCATATAGTGGGAATTTTAATGTTTTGAAATGGAATGGCACATAAGAAAGTCATTTAGATGTTATAAAGAAGCTTTATATTTCGTATGGTATACCGAATATAGCCGAATGCCCGGACCGATGAAATAAATAAACTTTACTGAAACTCGTTCGAACAAGAATCCTTAATGATATCCATATCCATCAAATGTTTTCGACTTAATAATGTTGGTGACTTTACATGTTCCAGTACAGCAAACGCTTTGTTGAGCATGTCTTAGCAAAGGTATAACTAGTTGAATATCGTTTCTAGCTAAACTAATGTATGAGTTATAGTTAAAATTGTAATCGTGCGCTACATAATCGACTGAGTCAACGAACATGTACCCTATATACTTGTATATAACCTTACAAAAACTGCAAGATAATTCTTGTTATTTTCTGTTTGATAAAACTTTCTGAACTTTGAACATTTTTAGAGACGCTTACACATCTGAAAATGTTGCAATTGATTAAAGTGTTTTCATAACAATCACTTAACCTGTCGGATATTTTCTGATAACGAATTTTATCGTTATTTAAATTCTAGAGTATTTCAATGTTTATTATTACCCTTGAAATCTAGAATTGCTAAAATTGCATTAATTGCAAATCTTTGATTCTTTGAAGTTGAATTAGGCAAAGGCATACTACAACTCAGATTGTATACAAATGATCCGAATGGTATGGTATTTAAATGGTGAATGTTGAAAAGGAGACATGGTATCAGTCATGTTTGTATGTACGTATTATAGAATTTCCTCCGCTGCCTGTCGTTAATGAAATCCCCCAAACGATGCAAAACATTGTTGATGGTTCCGGCGATGGTGAGAATTCCGAGATGCAGGCCGTTCAGGCACAGTATGACATACGAATAAACATTTAGTAATGTTAAGCGATTATGATCATAAGAATGAGCAAAACTATCATTAATTTAATAATTATATATTCCCCAACAGATCCTTAACTATCCTCTAGGCCTTAAAGATACTCCATCGTAAAACGTGCAACCGTGGTCGTGTCATCATTTAAACCAAAAGGCCCTTTTCAGGGCCACCAAAGAGTTATAAAGAGTGCTCAAGAGAATTTTCCCACATACTGACTTCATAAAACCAAACGGACCTTTTCAGGGCCACCAAATAATATCTCAAAAGCGTACAATAGAATTTTCTTACATACTGGCTTCAAAACGCTGGTATAATGTCCCATAAGAGCCGCACCCGTCATATTGTGACTTAAACTGCTTCTATTGGAAAGGGTAAGCGACCGGCACGAATTATTGAAACCCTTTTAACGCTAATGATAGCCACACAGAATTTCCCTGACATTATGATGCATCACTTGGTTTAACGTAGTCTACGTCAACCGGTCGTGTCTTGTACACAACCCCACTGATTTTTCAATTCTTTATTAATTAATTTATGTTTACGCAGTCTCTAGTATGTTAGCATTAGCATGAGCATGAGCATGATTGACCGCCCGAGGTTGCTACTCCGTTATTGCCAGATCAGCTGTAATTACACAGAGAACCAACGGATGATGCTTGGGACTAGCATACATCCTCAATGTGTAAGAGCTGGTAATCCCAAACTAAGGCAATACCAGCGCCGGCCCCGCCCGAATGCAGGTCAAGTAGGGGATGGGTAGGAATATGTTGACGTGATACTCGCTCTATTGGAAGCCGAGAACACCTCTGCACTTCCACGAGAAATCACTGGGATGTCGGATAAAATTGTTGTATTTGCAGCAGGATCCGTTTTGGTAAACGGTGTGCAGAAATTCAACTAACGTCGCCAGCGTATAAGATATTTTAATATGTTCCCGGTTTATTCTATGCATAGAGATGAACAGTAAAATTATTCAAATGTTTTCACCGATTTAAACCAACAGTAGGGATGCTGTTAGGGTCACTCACAAGTGTGGGTGGTTTATTTCAGTAGAATTCAAATATATGTTAAAACATCGGGTTTGAAAACCGATGTTAACCAACAGTTAGGATGCTGTTGGGGCCATTTACAAGTGTGTGTGGTTTATGTTAAAAGAATACAAAAATATGTTAAAACATCGAGTTTGCAAAAATGTGGTAGAACTTTATTTCTTTTTAAGTACTAACACATACATATGGAAAATATGGCTAGCAAAATCTTTTTCACTGCGATCGGAACAATGTATCTCTTTGTGTGTCGTATTTTTTTTCCATAGAGACTCTACGTTTTAAAACCATCAAGTTCAAAGCTAACGAATACATTCCATCCAAATTGGCTCCGATATAACCGCTAGCTAGCAACACAATTAACGTTCAATACACTACCACTACCACGAAACCAGCTCTTCTTGCGTTGTTGATTCTGCTGACATGACAACCATGACGACGGAGACGGATGAAGAAAATTTTATTCGATGGAGGACACTTTTTTTTTAACGTAGGACTACGTTTTTCTTTTCTATACCGGGCGCCGTTTCAAAATTTTGAAAAATGAGAGCGTTACGCAAACGTGAAAGGTTTTTGAACGCTTATAACTCTCGTTTGACTGAACAGAATGACTTTATTCATGCATCATTTTATCAAGAAGACTCACAAATTTTTTGCATCAAAATTTGAATGAAGTTCAATTAGTATAAGTAGTTCAATTTTTCATTTGAAAATGACCTTCTTTTGCTCCCATACAAATTTGCATATCAACAGGTTGAAAAATGTGTTTCCCCTAGCAAGATCATAGAAAACGAGTAACAAATGTCTTCTTCTTCTTCTTCTTCAAAATAACTTTTCCCCGTCATTTCCAGTTTTACCAAGCGACACGATCGGTCGTGTTTTTTGCACTCTCGCAGTAAAAGTTTTTTCTCCCGTTTTTTCCCCCTCGCCCGCTTTCTCGCGATTGCGTGTTCGGTTCACAACCTATCGCCTGCGCTTGCTCAACTTTTGGTGGTGGCAAAGCAGAAAAAAGTGCTTCGAAGTTCGGATACATTTCCCGCTCGACCTATTGCTGTGGCAATGGGTCGAAAAAATCGACCAACGGTGACATCCGCTCCCGAAACTTTACCGCAACCGGGCAGCTCCAAGCGGCTGCGCCACGATGACGCCGATCCAGTGGATCGCAACGCTCGTCTACTAGCGAGCAATCAATTCGCCGTGCTTCCGATCCAGGAGGTGCCGAAAAAGGTGAAGGTTCCCCGCTCTTCACGACGTCGAAGGACATTGCTGCTCTCAGGACCGAGCTTGCAGCTATCCAAATCCATCCACTGTACAAGCTGCGCAGTAATGGAACCAAAATTATGTGCTCGACGGAGGCTGACTACCGTGCTGTCGGCGCCCACCTAATCGCGAAGAAACACGAGTTCTACACTCACGACGCGCCCGGAAGCAAGCCATTGAAGGTGATTCTGCGTGGCCTTCCAGAACTCACACCGGAGTCAATCTTCGCAGAGCTGCAAGCGGCGGCACTAAAGCCTCAGAAGGTGTTTCCCATCAGGCGCCGGCAACACGGTAACTACCGGGACCAACTCTATCTGGTCCACCTTGTGAAGGGATCCGTCACGATGGCGGAGCTGATGAAAACACGGGCCCTTTTCGACGTCATCGTCGAGTGGGACCGGTATCGTCCGAGACAGCACGACGTAACGCAGTGTGGCAACTGCCTTGCGTTCGGACATGGAACTCGAAACTGCCACATGAAACCACGATGTGGCAAGTGTGCTGGAGCCCACAGTACCAACGATTGTGCCCCGATGGAAGAAGGTGCGGTACTGAAGTGCGCAAATTGTGGCGCAAACCATGAGAGCAGCAATCGTACCTGCCCCAAACGTGCTGAATTTTGGCGATCCGCAAGAAGTCATCTACCAAGTCTCGGCCTGCTCAACGCCGTCCACCACCTCCGATGAACGAGGAGAATTTCCCGTCGCTTCGGTATCAGGTGCCAAACCTACCGCCGATCCCATTGAATCACCGCCAAGCAAACCGCCCATCAGCTTCCGTCCATCATCGTTTCGCGGCAGCCGCCGCCGCCCCCAACCCGACTCCTCCTCCAGGCTGGGGCAATGCGAGTCGCAGTACCTTCACGCAACCACCCGTCGATGAACAGCTCTACAACTCGGAGCAAATGGTGGAGTTCGTGCAAGAGCTCTATCGCCAACTACGTTCCTGCCGCTCCAAGGAGGAACAGCTCAAAGCCGCCAAATCCGTGACGATGACGTTCATTTTCAAATATGGACCATAATCGCTCCATCAACATCGTAAATTGGAATGCTTGTTCCATCCGGAACAAAACCGTTGAGCTCGGTGACTTCCTTAACAGGAAGGCCATCGACATCGCCATCGTCACCGAGACACATCTCAAGCCCGAACTCACCGTTATTATCCCAGGATATCGGATTGTGCGACTTGATCGTAGCGGCCCTAGTGGAGGAGGAGTTGCGATCGCCCTGCGCTACAACATCAACTGCCATCTGCTTCCGAGCTTTCAGCTGCAGTCCATTGAAGCCATCGGAGTCGAGGTCGAAACTACTGTCGGCCCAATCACCATCATCGCGGCCTGTTGTCCCAAGCAAGCCAGTACCAACAACGGAACAACAACAGCCCTACGAAACGACATCCGTAAGCTAACTCGGAGGCAGGGGCAGTTCATCATTGCCGGCGACCCAAATGCGAAACACGAAGCCTGGGGGAACACCCGGCGGAATCGGAACGGAATAATTCTGCAGGAAGACCTAGAAGAGGGACATTACACCGTCCTGGGCCCGGATACTCCCACCCGGTTGAGCAGATCCGGGGCCCATTCGACAATCGACATCTTCCTCACCAACATGGGGAACAACATCGCCCAGCCGATCGTACACCAGGAGCTCAGCTCGGACCACTATCCGGTGGTGGCCGAAGTTGGCTCCTCGGTCAACCGGCATCGAATCACCAGACGGAACTACCATCGCGCCAGTTGGGAGAGGTTCCGACAACACGTTGACGACAACATCGATTTTGACATGCACCTTGATTCAGTTGATGACATCGAGCGGCAGCTGCAGAGCATCGAGCAAGCGATCTCCCAGGCCCGGGAGCAACACGTACCGGTGATTGATCAGGTGAGTGACTCTGTATCCATTGATAGACCCACTAAAGAACTGATTCAATTGCGCAACGCCATTCGAAGGCAATACCAGCGAACTGGTTTACCAACGCTTAAACGTCACTGTAATCGGATGACCAAAATTATTAAGGCCAGAATGGTGGACCTCAGAAATAACAATTTTTCCGACAAGATGCGCTCTCTCCCAGATTGTGCAAAGCCGTTCTGGAAGTTGACAAAAATCTTAAAAACTAAGCCAAGACCCATTCCACCGTTGATCCCACTTGACAGCAATCGCTCCACGGATCGCTTAATTACTCCTGCAGAGAAGGCTGTTGAGATAGGTCAACACTTCGTCAGCTCTCACAATCTCGGTCAAAACATCGTCAGTCCACACGAAGCTTCCGTTAGCGAGGTTATAAACAACATCCATCTAAGTCCCAATGACTTCTCAGAAGAGTTGGAGGTCTCAGCTGACGAATTGTTGACCTATATCAAAGCGTCTAAGAACATGAAGGCCCCAGGTTTCGATAACATCTTGAACTTGGAGCTCAAGCAATTGAGCCCCCAGTTCTATAACCATCTGGCGATGGTTTTCAACCAATGCCTGCGACTTAGCTACTTCCCCTCGTGTTGGAAGTCAGCTAAAGTCATACCCATCCGGAAACCTGGGAAAGATCCTTCGTGTTCCAAAAGCTATAGACCAATCAGCCTTCTCTCAGGAGTATCCAAGTTGTTTGAGAAAGCAATCCACCGTCGGCTTCTCTCATCTGCCGACGAGCTAAACATCTTGCTTGACGAACAATTTGGCTTCCGACGTGGTCGGTCGACAATTCACCAACTTAATCGAGTCAGTAACATCCTCAGACGGAACAAGTCTGTTTCGAAATCATCTGCCATGTCACTTCTCGACATTGAGAAGGCCTTTGATAACGTGTGGCATGATGGCTTGGTGTACAAGCTGCATCGATACAATCTTTCCATCTTCCTGGTGAAGATAATTAAAAATTATCTGTCGGACAGAAGATTCCGTGTTTCGCTGCAAGGTGCAGTTTCTGATGCACAGGAGATTTCCGCCGGTGTTCCGCAGGGAAGTATACTAGGTCCACTTCTGTTCAATCTATTCACCTCGGATATACCCCCGCTCCCTGAAAATGGATCTCTGTCGTTGTTCGCCGATGATACCGCAGTCGTCCACAATGGTAGGGTAATAAGAGCGCTTACAGCGAAACTGCAGCGAAGCCTGAATGTTCTGTCTGAATACTTCACCGAATGGAAGATCTGTATCAATGCGGCGAAGACCCAGGTCATCCTATTTCCACACTCCAACTCTCCCAGACTTGTTCCGGCTGAGGATTGTAAAATAAGCCTCAAACAACACAACGGTGGATTGGGCCAAATCAGCTGTCTATCTTGGCGTTACTACAGACAGCAAGCTTATTTTCAGGGAGCAGGTTGACAAAACGGTCACAAAGTGTAACGTTCTGTTGAAGCTACTGTACCCATTGATCAACAGAAGGTCTCACATTATCCCTGAAAAACAAGCTTGCTGTCTACAAGCAAATCATACTTCCAGTCATCGAGTACGGCATGCCAATCTGGGAAAGTTGCGCAAAAACACATCACCTCAAGCTTCAGCGTGTTCAAAATAAGTTCCTCAGGATGATCCTGAACACCCTCCGAGGACAAGAACATCTGAGGTCCACCGTCTGGCCGAGATAAAAATGCTCGACGATCGCTTTAGTGAGTCTATCAATCGGTACAGGGCACGCTGCCTGACATCGGATCACCAGATCATCCGGAATCTGGTTCCCCACCACTAGGATCTTCAAATTGTAGTTTTAGTTGTAGATTAGGTAGGTTATCAAATTTTAACAAACAATGCCCCAAGGGCTGAACAGAAAAATTCATGTAAAACACATAACACTTTAAACACACCAAACACATAAAATTAAACAAAGCTGAAGAGCCCTATGGGCTAAACACTTAAAATGAAAAAATTAGTATGTAAGACAAACAAATGGAAATATAAAACATGTTAAGTAAAAAAAAAACTTTTCCCCGTCCCACACAAATTTCTGAACGCACAAAGCTATTGGTCGAAAATGACATCATATTTGCGCTACGCTCTGATTGGTTCATACTGCCACAGTAACCTTGCCAGCAATTATGGAACACGTGGGAACGACCGAACACCAATAATCAGTTCTCGCTGTGCATCCGTATGCGACAGACGTGTTTGGCAAGTACGTTGTAAAAAACACCGCCCGTGAAAACAAGAAGACCAGATTCATCCCACGTCACTTGCAGCTGGCCATCCGCAACAACGAGGAGCCGAACGAAGAAAGAAAGCCGAAGTGGAATCGAAAACATTTCTCCCCCGTCAACTAAATCCGTCCTTATCAGGACGACCAAATGAGTTTACCAACTAAAGAGTTGAGTTGAATTTTTCTTTTGTGCTGTTGTCAATTCAATTACCGCATCACGGCTGAATATGGCAATCATTAAACGTCGCGTCTCCGATTATACCACAAAGAATGTTGAACAACAAACGAACGAAAGTCTAGAAAGGATAATTCGAGCCAAACTGCAACACATCAGTGACCATGTGGTGGAGTACGCCATTGTTTCTAGTTATGCGTACCGGATTAGTTGCTGTTGGTGGGAAGCAAATTAGGCATATTTCTGTTGAGAAAATCATCCGTCTAGCGTGCACTAATTCAAACTAATTATTGTGGCGCAATAACAGAGTTCGTCCCCTTTGGTGCAATTTGTATCACAGTGCCTTCGTTGGTACCGCCTTCTTTTGTGCAATAGCATCCGACGCCATGACATACCAGCTCTTAGCTGAAAGTTTGACTCAGTCTTACAACAGTCAATTCAGTCATTCCAGTTTTACCAAGCGACACGATCGGTCGTGTTTTTCGCTCCCTCGCAGTAAAAGTTTTTTCTCCCGTTTTTCCCCCTCGCCCGCTTTCTCGCGATTGCGTGTTCGGTTCGCGACCTATCGCCTGCGCTTGCTCATCTTTTGCTGGTGGCAAAGCAGAAAAAAGTGTTGCAAAGTTCGGAAACATTTCTCGCTCGACCTGTTGCCGTGGCAATGGGTCGAAAAAATCGACCAACGGTGACATCTGCTCCCGAATCATTACCGCAACCGGGCAGCTCCAAGCGGCTGCCCCACGATGACGCCGATCCAGTGGATCCGAACGCTCGTCTACTAGCGAGCAATCAATTCGCCGTGCTTCCGGTACAGGAGGTGCCAAAGAAGGTGAAAGTTCCCCGCTTTTCACCACATCCAAGGACATTGCTGCTCTCAGGACCGAGCTTGCAGCTATCCAAATCCATCCGCTGTACAAGCTGTGCAGTAATGGCATTAAAGTAATGTGCTCGTCGGAGGCTGACTACCGTGCTGTCGGCGCTCACCTAGTCGCCAAGCAGCATGAATTCTACACGCACGATGTACCCGGAAGCAAACCTATGAAGGTGATCCTGCGTGGTCTTCCGGAACTCACTCCGGAATCAATCTTTGCGGAGCTGCAAGCGGCGGCACTAAAGCCTCAGAAGGTGTTTCCCATCAGGCGCCAGCAACACGGAAACTACCGGGACCAACTTTATCTGGTCCATCTCGAGAAGGGATCCGTCACGATGGCGGAACTGTTGAAAACACGGGCCCTTTTCAACGTAATCGTCGAGTGGGACCGGTATCGTCCAAGACAAAACGACGTGACGCAGTGTGGCAACCGCCTTGCTTTCGGCCACGGAACTCGAAACTGCCACATGAAACCGAGATGTGGCAAGTGTGCCGGAGCACACGCCACCAAGGATTGTGCCCCGATGGACGAAGGTGCCCCAATGAAGTGCGCCAACTGCGGTGCAAATCATGAGAGCAGTAACCGAACCTGCCCCAAACGTGCGGAGTTTTTGGCTATCCGAAAGAAGGCATCCACCAAGTCTCGGCCTGCTCAACGCCGTCCACCACCTCCGATGAACGAGGAAAATTTCCCGTCGCTTCGGTACCAGGTGCCAAACCTGCCACCGATCCCACTAAATCACCGCCATGCAAACCGCCCGTCAGCTTCGGTTCATCATCGTTTCGCGGCAGCCGCCACCGCCCCCAACACGACTCCTCCTCCAGGCTGGGGCAATCCGAGTTGCAGTACCTCCACGCAACCACCCGTCGATGGACAGCTCTACGACTCGGAGCAAATGGTGGAGTTCGTGCAAGAGCTCTATCGCCAACTACGTTCCTGCCGCTCCAAGGAGGAACAGCTCAAAGCCGCCACGTCCGTGACGATGAAGTTTCTGTTCAAACATGGACCGTAAACGCAGGAAGGCCATCGACATCGCCATCGTCACCGAGACACACCTCAAACCGGAAGTCAGCATCGTCATCCCAGGATACCGGATTGTGCGACTTGATCGTAGCGGCCCTAGTGGAGGAGGAGTCGCGATCGCCCTGCGCTACAACATCAACTGCCATCTGCTTCCGAGCTTTCAGCTGCAGTCCATCGAAGCCATCGGAGTCGAGGTCGAAACTGCTGTCGGCCCAATCACCATCATCGCGGCCTATTGTCCCAAGCAAGCCAGTACCAACAACGGAACAACAACGGCCCTACGAAACGACATCCGTAAGCTAACTCGGAGGCAGGGGCAGTTCATCATCGCCGGCGACCTAAATGCAAAACACGAAGCCTGGGGGAACACCCGGCGGAATCGGAACGGAATAATTCTGCAGGAAGACCTAGAAGAGGGACATTACACCGTCCCGGGCCATTCGACAATCGACATCTTCCTCACCAACATGGGGAACAACATCGCCCAGCCGATCGTACACCAGGAGCTCAGCTCGGACCACTATCCGGTGGTGGCCGAAGTTGGCTCCTCGGTCAACCGGCATCGAATCACCAGACGGAACTACCATCGCGCCAGTTGGGAGAGGTTCCGACAACACGTTGACGACAACATCGATTTTGACATGCACCTTGATTCGGTTGATGACATCGAACGACAGCTGCAGAGCATCGAGCAAGCGATCTCCCATGCCCGGGAGCAACATGTACCGGTGATAGATCAGGTGAGTGACTCTGTGACCATTGATAGACCCACTAAAGATTTAATACAATTGCGAAACGCCATTCGAAGGCAATACCAGCGAACTGATTTGCCAACGCTCAAACGTCACTGTAATCGAGTGACCAAAATGATTAAGGCCAGAATGGTGGACCTTAGAAATAATGATTTCGCGGAAAAAATTCGCTCTCTCCCAGATTGTGCTAAGCCGTTCTGGAAGATGACAAAAATTTTAAAAACTAAGCCAAGGCCCATTCCACCATTGATCCCACTAGACGTCAATGACTCAAGGGATCGGTTGATAACACCTGCAGAGAAGGCTGATGAGATAAGTCAACACTTTGTCAGCTCCCACAATCTCGGTCAAAACATCGTCAGTCCACACGAAGCTGCCGTTAGCGCGAGTTAACACCCGTCTTCCGTGGGAAGAAAGCGACGTGACATCGAGGTAAACATTTCACCGTGGGATCCCGAAAATGCTGAGCCGACACCGCGACCGTGGGACTGTCATCATGTAGCTAGGGACAATTAGGTTTCTTAGCAATTAGAATTGTATTAATAAATCAGTCTTGTTTTAACATCGGATCTATACGTTTCGGCTTTTATTTTTTGTGAACCCCCATCTGTAAAAACGTAACTGGCGCCCGAATAGGGACCTTCGCGTGTGGAATTGATAAGTTGAATTGTTGGTGAAAAATCTTAAAAAGTGAAGACAAGTGGTAGTGAAAATCTTGAAAAGTTGACAACCATTCAACAAATAACGGTTCAAAGAGCCGTGCTGCTAACGAAATCTTCATATCAGTGCAGTGCTAAAAATCCTAAAAAAATCATACCCGGTTGAAGGAGCCGGAGCCGCCAAGTGAAACCTGGTTCAAAGAGCCAGCATCAACAATCAACGAAGCAGAAAAGAAGACACCGTGGAAAACTCCCGATCGGCACAAGGGCCCTCAGTAGCGGATCAGCAAACAGGAACCTCCCGAAGTGCCTGCTTCTTTTCTCCCCACGGAACGAAGGGATGAAAATTTTATTGTAAGTAGACAACCTTTTGTTAACCATTTATTTTAATTTTTAAATTGATTAAAGTGAACCATTTATTATTTATAAATAGTGAAACAAATTAGTGAAAAGTGAGTTATCAAAACCAAACGTATTGAAATATTGTTTTTAAACTGAAGATCATTGATAGGAAAAAATCTAGATTCGATATATATTTTGGGAGAATCATGGCCCTTAATCAAAACTTGGCACCTCTAACTACTGAGGAATTCATCAATATTGGCAAAATTCCTGATTTTGTCAAAGATATCAAAGTATTCTACGGAGATCCGACCAAATTAATTGATTGGATTTCCGATGTTGACTCTATCTTTCGGGCATACCGAGAAAAGGGTGCAACACCTGTACAAATTAGCGTTTTGGAGCGAACCGTTCGTCGCAAAGTTGACGGAGAAGCGGCGAACGTTTTAAACGCGAACAATGTCCAAACCAATTGGGCAGACATTAAAAATACTTTGATCCTTTACTATAAGGATCAAAGAGATATTAAAACCCTTGATTTCCAGCTGACCTCCATTAAAAAGTCAGCGAACGAAACCATTACTGCATACTATAGCCGTGTAAATGAACTACTATCATTAATAATAGCTCAGATACAAACCGATAGGGTTATGAGCCAAAGTGCCGCTGCTCACATCACATACTTCCGTGAAAAATCAGTAGATGCATTTATAAGAGGTCTTGATAAACCTCTAAGCATTTTACTCAAAAGCACCAACCCTACTACATTAAGTCAAGCATTTAATTTTTGTATCGAATATTCTAACATGGATATTCGATCATCTCCATTTAAAAACGAGTTTAGTGGACAGGCACCCCCAAAACCCTAGGAACCACCAATTTTACCTCCTAGAATATACCCAACACAACCTAGAGCATTCTTACCACCAGCTCTTCCTCCTAGAGGACGACCATTCCAAAGTGCATATCCTTATCGGCAAAATTTCCCACAAACAAATCCGTTTTCACAACAACCTTATCAACAAAATCAAAATCGACTAAACCCATTCCATACCAATCCATTTAGACCAAACCCACCTAATCCACCACAATATCCTCAACCGATGGAAGTGGATCCGACTTTGAAAACAAGGGTAATTAATTACAGTAATCGCCCTCCGCTTAATTTTAAACGTCCACTCCTCCCTCCCAACAATATCAGCATAATGCAAAGAGACAGGCGCATCCTCTAGATTCGAACGACATATGCAACGAAGGTTACGACGATGAACAATATTATTATTATGACGAACAGAACAAAGATTCCTATGACGACACCTCATATGAAGAGGCCTATGGATATGAAACGGGAGAAGCTTCAGGATTCATTCAACCAGAGCAAAAATACCTCTGAATCACAAGAGGCTAATTTTTTAGAATGGCACCCACGTTGGTAATACCAACAATGCCATATATAAAATTGAAAACCAATATAGGTGAGTTTCCCTTCCTAATCGACACGGGTGCGAATATAAACCTTATCCACCCAATGTTGGCTAATCATTATTCTCTTGCAAAACCATATCGTTTCAAAGCAAACGATATCGGAAGTGCTAATGGCAAGTTCAATGCTGACACAGCAATTGACATTGATTTTTTATCCAAAAATAAATTATTGTGCCCAGTTCCTCTTACATGATTTTCACCCATTTTTCCATGGGATAATTGGAACAGGAATTTTAAACGCACTTAACGCAAAAATTGATCTAGGAAAAAGCATGCTGCAGTTAAACAAAGGGAACGGATCATTGAACGTTCCACTTCTTCAATATTCGCCCGCGAGAACCGCTTCAAATAACCTATCTCAACAAAATCCACCTCACACAGCTCAAGTAACTTGCCAGTCAAATCAGACAGAGCACACATACCGTACGTCTCATCTTTCAAAGAATGAGAAAGATCAGCTGCTTAGTGTATTGAACAAACACGTAGAAGTATTTTATATGCCGGACTCTAAACTAACATGTAGCACAGTAGTTGAATGCTCCATAAACACAGTTGATGATATGCCAATTCATCAAAAAGTTTATCCTTACCCAGCTGCATATGCTGGAGAGGTAAACAAACAAATTGAAAAGCTTCTACATGATGGAATCATAAGGCCATCGCGATCAGCGTGGACATCCCCAGTGTGGATTGTCCCAAAAAATCCGACGCCTCCGGTGAAAAAAAGTTTCGTATGGTAATTGATTACCGAAAGCTAAACGAAAAAACTATTTCGGATAGGTACCCGATGCCTGAAATCAACTATGTTATTGATCAGCTGAAAGGTCAAAAATATTTCATCACCCTCGATCTAGCGTCTGGTTTTCACCAGATAAAGATGAAAGAGAGCGATATTAATAAAACTGCTTTTTCTATCAACAATGGCAAATATGAGTTTACTCGTATGCCATTTGGTTTAAAAAATGCTCCCGCAATATTTCAAAGAGCGATCGATGACGTATTGCGAGAATACATTGGCAAAATATGTTACGTTTATATTGACGACGTAATTATTTTTGGAAAATCTTTGGAAGAAGTACTTCATAATCTTGAAGTAGTTCTAACAGCATTGAATAAAGCGAATTTAAAGATTCAGCTGGACAAATCGGAATTTTTACATAAAGAAATTGAATTTCTTGGATATGTTATCACATCTGAAGGCCTTAAACCAAATATTAAGAAAATAGAGACTATAGAACGTTATCCTGAACCTAGAACTATCAAAGAGCTAAGATCATTCTTAGGAATGATGGGCTACTATAGAAGGTTCGTAAAAGACTTCGCAAAAATCGCAAAACCTCTTACCAACCTTTTAAGAGGGAAGGATGCCATTCGAATAAAAAAATTAAATTTACAGAATGTGAACAAAATTGTTTTCAAAGAATGAAAAGTTTGCTATCGTCCTCGGATATTTTAATATACCCAGACTATAGCAAACCATTTTTATTGACTACCGACGCCTCGGACTTTGCCATAGGAGCGGTACTATCCCAAGGTGAAAATGGAAAAGACAAACCTATCCACTTTGCATCAAGGAGCTTATCAAAATCAGAAGAAAAGTATTCCGTGCCAGAAAAAGAAATGCTTGCAATCTTTTGGGCACTACAGACATTCCGAAATTATTTGTATGGGACAAGCTTTAAAATTTTAACAGACCACCAGCCTTTGACGTTTTCTCTCTCACCTAAAAATACGAACGCTAAACTGAAGCGTTGGAAATCGTACTTAGAGGAGCACGATTACCAGATTGAATATAAACCTGGTAAGTCTAATGTTGTGGCCGACGCACTTAGTCGAATTGTTTTGTCAATGACTGGAACTCAACATTCAGCAGACACTAGTGCTGATATGTACATAATTTCTACAGAATCACCATTAAACGTCTTCCAACATCAACTCATCATTAAAAAAGGTCCTGATAAGATAGAAGTATCTCATCCATTTCCAAATTACACCCGATTAACAATTTATATGCAAAATATTAATGACAATTCTATTTTACAGGTTTTGAAGACTCACGTTAACCCAAGTAAATTAAACGGTTTATTAACAGATGAAAACATAATGGGACAAATTCAAGAAGTTTATAAAAAACATTTCGGTCGGGAAAATCTGTTAAAGATTCGTTTTACTCAAAATTTACTTATTGACGTTCCGGACGATCATACGCAATGGGATATTATCAAAACAGAGCATTATCGAGCTCATCGCGGACTAGAGGAAAATAAAATTCAAATCTTACGGAAATTTTATTTTCCACAATTGAGTAAAAACTTCGCGAATTTCTTAATAATTGCCAATTGTGCCAGGAAAACAAATACGATAGAAATCCTATTCGTTATCCTCTTCAAAAAACACCTATTCCAAATTCACCTTTCCAAATTGTACACATCGATATAATGTTTATAGAAAAATTGATCTTTCTCACGTGCGTCGATAAGTTTTCTAAATACGCCCAAGTTCATCCTGTAAAATCTAGAGCAGCTATAGATCTTTTTACCCGCTGTTCAAGAAGTATTATCTAAATTCAAATTACCAGAAATCGTTGTGATGGACAACGAAAAATCTTTCCTGTCTGGCGAACTGGTAAACTTTTTCAATCAAAATAAAATTACTCCTTACATAGTAGCTACAGGTCGAAGCGAGATGAATGGAGTTGTGGAAAGATTTCATTCCACCTTACAGGAAATTTATCGACTTACAAAAGCAGAAAATGCGCAGAAAAAACCACTCCAGCTAATCGAAATGTCAGTTATTAAATACAATTCCACCATACATTCTTGCACAAAATTCACGCCATTAGAAATTATCATCCCAACCTCCAAATCCTCACACATAATCGAGACAGTACACAAAAATTTGAAAAAGAAACAAGAAAAAGACTTAGACTACCATAATAGAAAACTTTCTCCACGTGACATTCGCTCAGACAAGGACGTATTTGAAAAGACAAGGCGAAGATTAAAGACAGTTCCTCGATACAAGAAGATCAGAATAAAAAATGTAAACAAAAGCACCATTACACCATCAGACCATCAGACAACAGAAGGATACATAAAAATGACTTAAAAATTCGACAGGACTAACTCGTATTTATTCTTATTCAGGATATTTCTGGTGCTAGACGTTGGACTTAGCAACACGCAGACGATTTCAATACAACAGACGGACAACCAACCATTGTTTATCTACCATCAAGGACATGGACGAATTCAAATTGACTATAATTATTACATACATCATTTTAATTTAGGCTCATTTCAATATCAAATACAGAATCTCAAATCAGAGTTCAAACAGATAGAAGGCAATCAGTTTACCACTTTAATACTTACAAAATTTAATGATATTGATTCAACCTTAAAAAATTTGGTACCTGTAAGAAGAGTAAGACGATGGGATAGCTTAGGTACAGCGTGGAAATATTTAGCAGGAAATCCAGATGCTAATGACTTAAAGATTATCAATAACTCCATTAATAGCCTTATTAGCAATAACAATCAACAAGTTCGAATTAATAGAGAAATATCTTTACAAATGAAAGAAGCTCTTTTCAAAACAAAGGAATCTATCAAATTATTCAATTCTAAACCTTCTGAATTATATTCTCTGAACATATATTTAAATCTTGAATTTTTGTATGAAAAACTATTCCAGATAAGAGAAACAATGATGTTAGCAAAAATAGGAATTCTTAACGAAAGTCCATCTGAAATTGATTTAATTATAAATGATTTAGCTAGGGAAAACATAACAGTCTGGAACACCGCCGAAGCATTGTCCTATGCGACCACCTCTATAGTCACCAACGCTTTCGATATTGCTCTTCTGATCAAGTTACCGAAATTGGATCCAAGGATTTATAGAAAGATTTTCGTGCTGCCAACATGGTTTAATAATCAACAGATCCATGTTCCTAATAACCATTACCTTAACCATGGGAATAAGTACTACATTGTTCACAGCCTGGAATCAAAGATCTTCGAGACAACAGACATAACACCAGACGATACAACATGTGTGCCCAACCTTCTCAATGGAAAATCAGCGAAATGCGTATACCTCGCCAACCCGAAGGAAGAAGTCGTTTTAATCGACAATCAACACATTCTCACCAATCTTCGGAAGAATTTCACCCTACACACCAACTGTGGTTCACCGACAAGGAACTTATCAGGAACTTACCTTATATCCTTCAGCAACTGCGAGGTAACCATTGATAACAGTACCTTTTTGCATCAAGTTCAAAATACTACAGGTAAACCAATTTACTTACCGTTATATGGAATTCCCATTGAAAAACAACGAACAGTTGTTAACTTGAGTTTAGACCATCTTCATAATCTACATATGGAAACCAGGAAGGAAATGAAGGCGATTCGTTTAAATGCCACGAGTCTCCAATGGTCACACTGGACAATTTTGGAGGACTATCGGTCACTCCTATAATCATATGTGCTGTTTTCTTTCTATTCCATCTTAGAGGATCTAAGGTGGACATACGGATAAAACAACAGGACAAGACCACGAAGGACGAAACCAAGGTCAACGTGCCGCTAGAGGAGCCCATTCGTACGGAGCCTCATTTTTAAGGAGGGTCAAGTTAACACCCGTCTTCCGTGGGAAGAAAGCGACGTGACATCGAGGTAAACATTTCACCGTGGGATCCCGAAAATGCTGAGCCGACACCGCGACCGTGGGACTGTCATCATGTAGCTAGGGACAATTAGGTTTCTTAGCAATTAGAATTGTATTAATAAATCAGTCTTGTTTTAACATCGGATCTATACGTTTCGGCTTTTATTTTTTGTGAACCCCCATCTGTAAAATCGTAACTCGCGCTTATAACTAACATCGACCAAAGTCCTAACGACTTCTCCGAAGATTTGGAGATCTCAGCTGACGAATTATTGACTTATATCAAGACCTCAAAGAACATGAAGGCCCCAGGTTTCGACAACATCATGAACTTGGAGCTCAAGCAATTGAGCCCCCAGTTCTACAACCATCTGGCAGTGGTGTTTAACCAATGCCTCCGTCTTGACTACTTCCCATCGTGCTGGAAGTCAGCCAAAGTCATCCCCATTCCGGAAACCTGGGAAAGATCCTTCATGTTCCAGAAGCTACAGACCAATCAGCCTTCTCTCAGGTCTATCTAAACTGTTTGAGAAAGCGATCTACCGTCGGCTTCTAACATCTGCTAACGAGCTCAATATCCTGTTGGATGAGCAGTTCGGTTTCCGGCATGGTCGCTCTACAGTCCATCAACTTAATCGAGTCATGAGCATCCTCAGAGCGGAACAAGTCTGTTTCGAAAACATCCGCTATGGCCCTTCTCGATATCGAGAAGGCCTTCGATAATGTGTGGCATGATGGCTTGGTGTACAAGCTCAAGCGATACAATCTTCCAATCTTCCTGGTGAAGATTATTAAAATTATCTCTCTGACAGGACATTTCCGAGTTTCAGTTGCATGGTGCAGTTTCCGGCAGTCAGGAGATCTCCGCCGGTGTTCCGCAGGGAAGTATATTAGGTCCACTTCTGTTCAATCTATTCACCTCGGATATACCCCCGCTCCCTGAAAATGGATCTCTTTCGTTGTTCGCCGATGATACCGCAGTCGTCCACAATGGTAGGGTAATAAGAGCGCTTGCCGCAGGAAACTGCAGCGAAGCCTGAATGTTCTGTCAGAATACTTCACTGAATGGAAGATTTGTATCAACGCAGCTGAAAACCCAGGTCATCCTCTTTCCACATTCTAACTCTCCCAGACTTGTCCCGCCTGAGTATTGTAAAATAAGCCTGAACAACACAACGGTGGAATGGACCAAATCAGCTGTCTATCTTGGGTGATCACTCTAGACAGCAAGCTTATTTTTCAGGGATCAGGTTGACAAAGCTGTCACAAAATGTAATACTCTGTTGAAACTACTGTACCCATTGATCAACAGAAGGTCTGCATTATCCCTTAAAAATAAGCTTGCTGTCTACAAGCAAATTATACTTCCGGTCATCGAGTATGCAATGCCAATCTGGGGAGTTGTGCAAAAAACACATCACCTGAAACTTCAGGAGAGTACAAAACAAGTTCCTCAGGATGATAATGAACACCCCTCCGTGGACAAGAACATCTGAGGTCCACCGTCTGGCCGAGATAAAAATGCTCGAAACGATCGCTTTAGTGAGTCCATCAATCGGTACAGGGCACGCTGCCTGACATCGGATCACCAGATCATTCAGAATCTGGTTCCCCCACCCTAGGATTTTCAAATTGTAGTTTTAGTTGTAGATTAGGTAGGTTATCAAATTTTAACAAACAATGCCCCAAGGGCTGAACTGGAAAACAAAAATAATTAGAACACAACACACACGTAACACATAAAACACATAAAAGATTAAACAAAGCTGAAGAGCCCAATGGGCTGAAACACTTAAAATGTTAAATTAGTATATAAGAAAAAACAATGAAAATAAAGATCAATTTTACTACTACTACAGTCTTACAACAGTCGTGGGGCTGTGCAGTGGCTGTTCGCACGCAGTTAGCGGCAGCAAGCACCCTGGATGGTGCACTGGCGAGCAGTCGTTGCCCACACTCCCGCTTCTTTCTACACAATTTTTGAATACAATTGTACTGCTATCTCTTTTTCCCTCAAGGATGTGTTACTCAATTTTCGTTAAACAGTGGATGAATCAACTCAATTTTTTGATTAGATCAGCTTCTAACGAAAATTTAGTAGCATTTCCGTGAGAGAAAAGAGATAATATACAATGGTACTCAAAAATTGAGTAAAGTGAAGCGGGAGTGCATGAGAGACGTTGGCTGTTGGTGCCAATGCTCCTGTCAAACTCGCTAAGAGAGACATGGCTGCTGAAGCCTACGAGTTGGCGGGAAAAAGCCGCTCGTGACGAGACAAACAACCCTAGGGGAATCGCAAACTATTTCTCCCTCGTCAATTAAATCCGTCCTTTTCAGGACGACCAAATCAGTTTAATCACTAAAGAGATTTGTTTGGTTTGCGATTTTTTCTTTTGTCGGTTTGTATTTTAATTACGCCGCGTCCCGGAGTATATCACAAAGACCGTTGAACAAACGATCGAACGAAATTTTAGAAGGGATAATTCGAGCCGAATTGCGACACGTCAGAGACCGACTAGACTATAAGGTTGAGTTCCGTTTTAGTTCCTAGTTGTGCATACCGGATTAGTTGCTGGCAGTGACTAGCATTAGGAACATTTCTGTTAAGAAAATCATCCGTCTAGCGTGCACTAATTAAAACTAATTATTGTGGCCTAATAACTGAAGTTCGTCCCCTTCGATGCACTTAGTATCACATTGACTTCGTTGAATGAAAATTTGATACAGTCTTACGGTAGTCGTAGTTCTGTGCAGAGCAAAATGTGCTGTAGCAACGCAGTAGGCGTGCGACCATACTGGAAGGTGCACTGGTGAGCATTCGTTTATCCAGAGAAGTTGGTGCAGTTGGCTGTTTGGGCCGATGCTCCCGTCAACATCGCTGCGAGAGAAAAAAAGGCTGCTGAAGCCTATGAGTTGATGGAAAAATGCCGCCCGTGACAACAACGGGACAATAATCAGCCCACGTTACCTGCAGATGGCCACCCGCACCGACGAGGAGCTGAACCAAGAAGAAACCCCAAGTTCAACCGTGAACAATGTTTCTCCCCCGTCAACTATATCCGTCCTTTTCAGTACGACCAAATCAGTTTGCTTATTAAAGAGTTTGTTTGGTTGAATAAATCTCTTGTGCTGTTTGAAATTTCAATCATTCGATAGGAATCAAATTATTTTGGGAATGTAATGTGGTTCAACCATCGTAGAAAATACAATTAGGGTCGTATCATTATTAAAACCAAACGGTCCTTTTTAGGGCCACCAAATGCTATCTAAAGAGTTAACAATAGAATTATCTTACATATTTATTTCCCAATGCTGGTCTATCGTTCAATTAGCACTATTTCGGCCTAGACGTTTATCGGAAATAATAGACTATGAATTCCCAAACAGGCCACAACCATCTACAACGCAATAAGGATAATGATTACCAGGTGGTCGATCATATCAACAGAATATGCTCTCAGGTGCATTCTCGCTTCACCATCTCGGAAGGCAAACAGTTCCAGCTGCAAGGCTCGGAAGAGGAAAACGTACACGGAAGAAACAAAGTCCCCAAAATTAAGTTCATTTCACCCAACTCTGGAGTTCGGTGCGGGAAGCCAAATTTGAGTATATGCCATAGTACTCAAATTTGAGTAACTGTATACAAAGTTTATGGAGGATAAATTTAACCGAATGCAATAAAACTCGTAAAAACCAAAGAAGAGAACTTTTCCGCACGGTTAGTTAGTAAATGTTATACACCTTATAAAATAAAGTGCCTTAAAACATAAATTTACTTGATAATTTTATTCATTTTGTTGTTTCTTAATTTTTAACAATAACGGCTAGTTTAATACCGTAACATATTTATTGTTTTTCGGTTTTTAAATCTAATATACTTCAAATAATAAAAGTATGCAAATGACTTCCATTTTTACTCAAAAATTTGTTGTCAATGAAGTACTCACCCATTGAATAATGTTTACCTAATGTGCAGAAACAAATTTACCCATCTCTCCAGTTCAACAACAGTACTCAACTTTAAGTTTAAAAATACTCAATTCTAGGTACTTTGTTTCTTCCGTGTATAGCGCCTTATCTACCGGGTGTTGAAGCATTTTAACCCGATACTGTCGTTTCCTCCAAAACCCGATACTGTCGTTTCCTCCAAAACATTACATTACATTAACATTAAAAGCATTATGAACAGCTTCATAATTGAAATTTCCGAGCGGATTGAAAGCGTATCTGCCCGACTAACTTAAATCAATTGGCGGATGGCCCTGACGTCTCTGGAAATTCAAACTGCCCCTCGATCAAGCTGCCGGGAGAGCTAGCTAAACACGAGGTTTCCGAGCGAACCGAAGCCATGCCCAACAAACAATCACTCATTAAATAAACATCATT